>PVJA010005351.1:10052-79766 GCA_004027025.1 Myocastor coypus | reverse complement strand
AAAAAAAAAAAAAAAAATCCCCTCTTTAGGGCCTGGCGGGATGGCTCAGTGGTCTGGAGCGCCTGCTTGGGAGGTTTTGGGCGGCTTTCGATCCCCGGCACCACATGCGGCGCCAGCCCTGCCCTTGGGGTGGGCTGAGCCAGCCATAAAAATGAGTGAATAAACAAACAAAGGTTCTGAAACAAGAAAACAATAAATAAATAGAATTTTAAAAAAATCTCCTCTTGGGGCTGGGGAGATAGCTCCGAGGCACAAGTGCCTGCTGGGCAAGTGCAAGGTCGTGAGTTCGAACCCTGGTCCCACAAAAAAAAAATCTCCTCTTTAGGGGCTGGGGAGATAGCTCAGTAGATTAAGCACTTGCCTGGCAAGCACAAGGGCCTGAGTTCAATCCCCAGTTCCACCTCCCCCAAAAATCCACTCTTTAAGTGTAGCTGTGTTTTAATTAGAGCTCATAACCTAGATACTGAATGTCATGATAAGTGTATTCATGTTTATATTTGAAGCATTTTTAAAGAAGTTAATTTGTTTAGAGTCTATGGCTTTCATGAGGCGTTGTTAATACCATGCCCATAATTTCACTGTGGAGAGAGCTCTTTATATTTAAAAGAAAAACCAACGAAAGCTTGGACTTAGTGACCTGAGGCCTGCGCCTTGTTCACAGGTACTTTCTTAGTCTTGTGTGTGTAGTGAGAGACCTTTCTCTTGTGCTTTTCTGCACCCCCAGCTTTCCGCTGCGGCCTGCAGTTCTTGGGCAACATCGCCTCGCGGAATGAAGACTCGCAGTCCATCGTGTGGGTGCATGCTTTTCCAGAGCTCTTCATGTGAGTACACAGAGAGGAATTTTCCTAACTTGACAACACCGCCGCTGTATGGTTCCTGCGTAGGAAGGGAAAGCCAGGCAAAGCTGACCCGTGGGAGTGGGATTTGGGGGTCCTGGGTGGGTGCTGGGGGCAGAGTAGCCGGGAGAGTGCTGAGTGCTGGCTGTGTCCTCTCATGACATCACTGGTGGCTGCAGGCTCGCAGAGCTCTAGGCACACTTAAACTGTATGACTTGCACTGCATGTCTATGTGCTTTTCAGGAAGAAGGTCATTAAGTAGCATTGCTAAGGACACCAGAATTTAACATAAAACATTAAGCTGTGGACAGTCTGTTAATCCTTTATTTACCCACTCTAGCATAACAAGATACTGTATGTTTGGTAAGTATAGAGTCCATTTAAGGTGCAGATAATAAGTTTGTTGCTTAGGTAAGAAGTGGGTAATCAGTCAGTGTGACATGGGGTAACCAGGCTATCAGTGTAAGAGGATGTGGGTGACTAGTTCACTTTTAGGGTGACAAGTGCACAACTGCCACGAAAAAAGTGACTAAGTGGCCTGTTTTTCAGTGTAAGAATTGGGTTTTTTATCCACTCATCTACATTGGATTCTGCCCCCTTTCCTGGTGATAGACTACTTCTTAAAATTAGCTCTGTTGTTCATGAACAGTTGAGCGTGGGAGCCAGAGGTAAGCAGACGATGGAGGCTTGCTTGGCAATGGAAAGGCACCTAGTAGGGGCAGAAGGCTGTGCTTCTAGCTCGTGCCCAGTGCCCATGGGTGTGGCGATGTGGATAGATGAGGAACCTAAAGTATTGCTGGTACCCTGCCAGGCTGGCACGTGGACCTGGCCCCACCTTTCAGATGCACAGCCTCACTGTTCATGACAGGAGCAGCACACGCTGCAGCTCTGCGCTGCCTCCCCGTGTGGCAGGGGCTACCTGGGTGCAGCTGTGAAGTGCTGGTTTAGGGGCACACAAATGCTAAGGCACTTCTAGCTTGCTCCGTCCTCTCTCAAATCCCTATGCGTCCTTACAGTGGAAGGTGTTCACTTGTGCCTGCTACCATGTGAGCAGTAGTAAGTGAGCTTCGGTGGAAGCAGTTAGCGATGAGATTTGAGCTATAGCAATGGACACTTTTTTTTGAGAAATCCTTTCTTTAAATTATTTTTGATTCCTCACATCTGCCAAATTTTGTGCTATATGACCAGAATACAGTGGTAACTTAGATGCAATCATTATTCTATAAGAGTCCTTGCTTTGATAGGAAAGTATAGTATAACACAAAGAGGTGTAGTAGGAAAACAAGGAGAGGTCCTTGAACAGAGATCTCTTAACAGTTTACACTGTACTTTTATATGGTTTTATTTGTCTTCACTAAAGCCCTATCAGGGATGGGGAGATAGCACAATGGCATAAGTACCAGCCCGGTAAGCTCAAGGTCCCAAGTTTGATCCCCAGTGCTGGAAAACAAAGGCCCCATGAGATCATTGGAGGAAGTCTGTTATTGTGGGAGTTTTATTTTTTTTTTTTAAATAATAAAGCATATCAAAAGTTGAATTTGAATCCCGGTTTTGGCTGGTACTGGCTTCATGTCATTGGGTAAGAGAAGTCAATAGACCTTAATCATAATCTGCGGCTGATACCTTCCTTAGAAAGTATATTATGAGGGCCTGGCGGAATGGCTCAGTGGTCTAACGCGCCTGCTTGGGGAAGCTTGGGCGGCTTCAGGGACCGCGGTTCTATCCCCGGCACCACATGCTGCACCAGCCCTGCCCTCGGGGCGGGCTGAGCCGGCCATAAAAATGAGTGAATAAACAAACAAAAGTTCTGAAACAAGAAAAAATAAATAAAAAAATAAAAATTAAAAAAAAAAAAAAAAGAAAGTATATTATGAAGCTTATGTGAAAATGCCTTGATACAGGGCCTGTGAGATAGCTCAGCAGACTAAGCAATTGCTTAGGCAAATGCAGGAACTGGGGTTTGATCCTCAGTACCACATACCATGCTGGCTGTGTCCCTGGATTGGCTGAGCCAGTGACTGAATGTGGGCATGGTGGTGCAGCCTGTAATCCCAGCACTGGGGAGGTTAAAAATGGACGGATCAGTATGAGTCTGAGCTGCGCAGTGAGACCCCGTACCAAATGCACTTAAACAAAAGCCATGACATATTGCCTGTGGGTAAATCAGCCACTGTCAAATGGTCAGGGAGCTGGCAGGTGGATGAGCTAGGAATTATGCCAAGATACCTGACCCCAAGTTCTGTCCCTTGTGCTGTACTGTACCATGCATTCTCCAGACATGCTGTGCTCATGACAGCTGATGGTGCTTATGGTCTTTAAGGTACCATTTTTTGCCTGAGAAGTTTTCCCTTCTTTTCTTTTACCTTCCCTGCCCTTATTTAGTGTGGAGAATTGAACCTTGGGCTTCCTGCATGCTAGGCAAACATTGCCACTGCCCAGCCAGTCTTGGTTTTTCTAACAAGAGCAAGGACCATAATGTTTTATAAATGTGATCATTTTTATTTTTAACTGTTATTTACTTTTCGAGTCCTAAATCAACAACAGTCTCTCTGACTTAATTTTATTTTTGCTATTTTAACAGTAAAGTACTTGCTTCAAAGCATTATAAATCTTCTTTAAATCTTTAAAAATATCACTGAATGTATGAATGTCAGTAATCCTTACAGATACTCAGTACTCAAGAATCCTTAAGCATATCAGTACTGGAAAAAATCAGTACTGAATTGCTAATGAGAGCACTATTATTTGTTGTAATTATCTTTTATGTGACTGAATTGGAGTAAAAATTTTCTTTCTCTGTTTGGAAGGTCTTGCTTGAATCATCCAGACAAAAAAATTGTTGCCTACTGCTCAATGATCTTATTCACATCGCTTAACCCTGAAAGAATGAAGGAACTGGAAGAAAACCTCAACATCGCAATTAACGTCATAGAAGCTCACCAAAAGCAGCCGGAATCGGAATGGCCGTAAGTATTTTGCTAGAAATTTGATTGCTCAATGTCATCCCTGTTGATGGCCTTCCTTTAAGTGTTAACTGAAGGTTTAACTCTCATAAGTCAAATTTTTACTTAAATTTGAATTATGAGACTTAAACCTTCAGTTAACACTTACCGTGTGGTCAATAGAAACAGAAAGGTTTTGAGTGGATGCTGGGGCATTTGTGTAGTTGATGAAGCTTGGCTTGGGCCTTCAGGGTAAGGAGGTTGTGTAAGGCACATGGAGGGGAAGGGTGGGGAAGGATGCTCGTGGTGTGCAGAGGCAAAGCATGCAGACACCTGGGTGACACCACATGTTTGCCGCGGCATTTGGCTTCTGAGAGACCAGAGCCCACTCTGGGTCTGGCTGCTGGCCTTGGTTGCATTGAAAATGTTTTTGTCTTCTCAGCAGTTAATAGTGATGTCTTGGCATGGATTTCTTTGGGTTTGTTCTTTCTGGGGTTCCCCCAGCTTTTTGAATCTATAGTTTTTATCTTTCATACAGTTTGGGGAGTTTACAGCTGTTATTTGTTTGAATACTTTTTCAACACTATATTCTTTGGTCTTGGTATTCCAGTGTCAGGTACAGAGGTCAAGGTGGAGGCCTGACTGCCATGACCAGGAAAGCTGTGAGGCACAACAGCTACTTGTGGCTTTAGAGTTTGCTCTTTTTTTTTTTTTTTTTTTCCTGGTATCAGGGATTGAACTCAGTTGCCAGGCAAGCACATATTCTGTTGAGCTATCTCCCTGGCCCTAGAGTTTGTTCTTTAAGGGAACAGAGATAAGCAGCAAAGGGACCAGCTCCCCGTCCTCCTAGACCCACACACCAGAAGGGACTGCATGATTGGCATGTGAGTTGTGAGATGCTGTATTGTGGAAAAGCTTCATCTTGACTATGTAGTGGCTGTATTTACTGCGAGAGCTGGGGTGGAAACGCCCACCTCATCGGAACTACACCACTTGAGAGTCAGCCTCCAGACAGCCTCCCCAGGAGAGAGCTGCACCTCCACCCTCCTGTGGGGAGCGGCACATGCTTCTGAGACTCTGTCTTCTCTCCTCTATAAGCATTCATGCCTATACATTTCCTTATAAAAACTGTTTTAACATCCCATAATTCACTATCTCATAATTTTCACTTATCTCAAATAATATCCTGCTTTCCCCTATGGTTTCTTAAATCCATTGAGTTTTTTAGGAGTTTAATTGCTGCAAATCTTTATGTTTCCTACATTTCATTTTATGGGTTTCTAATTTCAGTCCATTGTGGTTGGAGAACACTTTGATTTCACATACTTTCAGTACTAGTGTGGTTGCTTTCCAGTTCACCATCGCGTGCGCGAGGGGACTGTTTCATGTTGTGCTCTGTGCTAGGCACATCTAAGTCTAGTTGGTTTACAGTGTTTACATCTTCTCTTTCCTTGTTGGTCTTCTGTCTAGTTCTGTTTTTTTTTTTTTTTTTTTTTTAAACGCAGTGGAGTTCTGTTCATTAAGGGAAGTAAATTATTGTCTTTTTGGGAAAAATCTGGAAATAATGCTGAAGGAAAAAAGAAGAAAAATATCTCACATAATTCCCAAAACTTAAATGGTGAATTACTCCATTTATATAACATTCTTGAGAAATGAACAGGCGTCAGAGACTGAGGAAGGGTATTTGAGGTGTGGCTGTCAGAGGACCTCACAGTGGGACACCTGCTGCGTGTCTTGCCTGTGATTGTGAATTGTAAACCCACCCACGTGAGCAAGCCACATACAGCCTAAGACACACACACACACACACACACACACACACACACACACACACACAGTATATCAGGTTATATGAGTGGGGCCACTGGATTGTATCAGTGTCAGTATTTGGTTGGGATATGCTATAATGTTGCAAGATGTTACCCTTTGGAAAAAGGGTAAAGAGTACACTTGATAATTTTTTGAAACTGCATATGAATGTGCATTTACCTCCACATACAGATGCTTAATTAAGAAAAATATAGGGGCTGGGGAGATAGCTCCGTGGCACAAGTGCCTACCTGGCATGTGCAAGTTTGTGAGTTCGAACCCTAGTCCGGCAAAAAAAAAAAAAAGAAAGAGAAGAAAAAGAAAAATGTAGGGCCGGCCAAATAGCTCAACAGATTAAAGTGCCCACAAGTAGGTGCAGGGGCCGGGGGTTCAATCCCAGGGCCTGCTGTGCCAGCCCTCACCCCTAGGGCATGCTAAAATGGCAATTGAAACTGCGTGTGGTGGTGCATACCTGTAATCCCAGCTCTTAGGAGGCTGTAAAAAGGTGGATCACTCTGAGTCCGATCTAGTAACAAGACCCTGGACACCCTGTAGATCAGCAGTTCTCAACCTGTGGGTTGTGACCCTGGCGGGAGTTGAACAACCAAAACATGGGTCTCCTAAAGCCCTCGGAAAATACATATTTAAACCCATGCTATGCCATGATGAAATGTTATTTATTGGAATTAGTAATAAATATTTCTCAACATATAATTAAATACTGTTTTGTGATTAATCACTATGTTTAAATTATGTTTGATTTGTAGCAATGAGAATACATAATACATATCAGGTATTTACATTCCAAATCGTAACTAGCAAAATTATAGTTTTGTTTTGTTTTTTTTCTTTTTGAGACAGGGTCTCGCTATGCAGTTCAGGCTGGCCTTGAGCTCACTTTTGTAGCCCAGGCTGGTCTCGAACTCACACCAATCCTCCTGTCTCAGCCTCCCGAGTGCTGGGATTACAGGTGTGAGCCACCACGCCTGGCTAAAATTACAGTTTTGAAGTAGCCACCAAAACTATTTTTTGGTTTGGGGTCACCGCAACATGAGAAACTGTATTGTGGGGTCACGGCATTAGAAAGGTTGAGAACCACTGCTCTAGAGCCCGTGTAGCTGTGCTTTCCTATCCCTGAAACATGTAACCTGCAACTTTATTTTTTTTTTTAAGAATTTTATTTAAGCCGGGCGTGGTGGCGCACGCCTGTAATCCCAGCACTCAGGGAGGCTGAGGCAGGACGATTTGTGCGAGTTCGAGACCAGCCTGAGCTCAAGGCCAGCCTGAACTGCATAACGAGACCCTGTCTCAAAAAGACCAAAAAAAAAGAAAAAAAGAAAAAAGAATTTTATTTATTTATTTATTTATTCTTATTTCAGAACTTTTGTTTGCTTATTCACTCATTTTTATGGCTGGCTCAGCCCACCCTGAGGGCAGGGCTGGCGCAGCATGTGGTGCCCGGGATCGAATCATGGTCCCTGAAGCTGCCCAAGCTTTCCCAAGCAGGTGCTTTAGACCACTGAGCCATCCCGCCCGGCCCTGTAACCTGCAATTTTAAAAGGTGGTCACTGGACTCATGGTTACCATGGGCTCAGTCCGTGGCAGAAACTTTGTGGTGGAAGGCCCTGGGGAGGGCACCTGCTCATTCTATGGTGGCAGAAATCAGAGAGGAGCCAGGGCCAAGAATGTACCCTTCCTGGTGACAGCTTCCCACCCTTTTGAAGCAGGCTCTACCTCCGATTAGCACATTGAGCTCCATCCAGACTCATCAGTGGGTCAAACCTCTATGGGTGTAGAACTCCTATGGTTCTATCACCTTCCCAAAGTCCCACTTAAAAATGAATGAGACTTTTGGGAGATATTTTATTTTTTTATTTATTTTTGCAGAACTGGGGATTGAATTCTGGTCTTTGCGCTTGCCAGGCAAGCACTTACTCTACTGAGCTATCTCCCCATCTGAACGTTAATAACCTCTCCTGATACTTGATTGCTTATGGTCTTTGAACACACTGCACACTGTTCTTTCCTGCATGCTGTTTTCAGAATTCTTTGGTTTCCCTCCATCATAAATGCTCTTAAAAGTTTTCCCAAGGAGTCACTAAGTTTCCTCTGGCTTCTTGGCTCCCTGCCCAAGTTCTGTCCTTCACACCTTCTCCCCAGCCTGCTGTTTCTCTAGTCCGTGATGGGAATCTACATGGTGGGCATACACGTTCTTTTGTTGTCTGAGTATTGGCTCTTTGCAGTGTTTACAGAGTGTTTTTGGAACAAGATTTGTGATCTAGCCCCTGAGCACAGTGTTTGGAATATTGTGCTTTCAAATTAATATTCTTTAGGGAAAATGTTCTGAGTTGCAAGTAGTTAAATTATCAGTGAGCTTTAGGATCCCATCTTTGTTTGTGAACCCAGCTTGGGATGCAGAAATTCCTTTTATTGCTACTTGCTGATTTACCTACATTAACATGAATGTTGATTGAAAAATTTGAAGATTATCGGTTATTGTTAGAAGTGTTTTACATCAGAACATTGATCTGATGGTTGTAGAAGAATAAAATAGCTGTTTAGATCTTGCTTTGGTTTTGTTTTGTGATTCTGGGGTTTGAACCCAGGTCTTTATGTATATTAGGTAAGTGCTCTAAGACCAAGCTGCATCCCAGCCCTAGTTTTGCTTTTACATGGTGCCTAATGTGCTTCTTTTGGTTATCATACTGACTTGCTAACAAGTGATTAAGCTGTGTGTTTAGTGTATTGAATATTTTACATTTCACTTTCATTACTCTGACCTCAGTAGTAATGAGCAGTGTATTCCTTAGTTCTTAAGCCTTTTCCTCAGATGCCCTGTGGTAAATACAACTCAGAATTAATAATGCTATTCCCTCTTTTAGATGTCACAGTGGTACTTTGAAGAAATATGCTTCATAATCTTCGCCTTGGGGCTTTCATAGTTGATCTTTTTAAGTTCAGACAAGCACATTGGTTGACAATGAGGATTTTTTTTTTTGGTAATTTGAGAACTCTCAAAATGAATGGAAAATAAAGCCAGGATTCATTACTGTGTTGTTGGTTTATCTTTTTATTATTTTATTTTTTCTTGTTTGAGAACTTTTGTTTGTTTATTTATTTATTTTTATGGCCGGCTCAGCCTGCCCTGAGGGCAGGGCAGGCGCAGCATGTGGTGCCGGGGATCAAGCCACGGTCCCTGCAGCTGCCCAAGCTTTCCTAAGCAGGCACTTTAGACCACTGAGCCATCCTGCTGGGCCCTGTTTTATCTTTAAATAAAAGTATAACATGCCCATTTCTCTGCCTGATTTTATAGCATTAAGCTTTTTTTTTTTTTTTTCTTTTTGAGACAGAGTCTTGCTATGCAGTTCAGGCTGGCCTTGAGCTCACTTTTGTAGCCCAGGCTGGTCTTGAACTCACAGTGATCCTCCTGCCTCAGCCTCCCAAGTGCTGGGATTGCAGGTGTGCGCCACCACGCCTAGCTCAATATAGCATTAAGCTTTTGACTAAAACAAGGTACTGTATTTTTTGTCTGTACCTGAATTCATAGCTAAATTTGATATTACTTTCTGTAGTGAAGATTTTTCTTTTTCAGCTTAGGTAACAGTTGTAGTAGGTCCTTTCTTAAAGTGCAGTTAATTTAGATTATCTCAGTAAAATTATCAGTTGGAGTAAAGGACTTTGTCCTTTTAGCCAATAGTAGAAAAATATTATGTGAACCTCCTAAAACATTTAATCCTACAGCAAAATAAAAACTTCAGTGGAAGCAACTGCTCCAGGAAGTGCTCTTCTGTGGGCTGTTCTTGCTGAGTAGCAAAGGTCTTATGTGTCTGTTGCTAGTAACTGAATGTCACACCCCTTTTTCTTCTAGGTTCCTGATTATTACAGACCACTTTCTGAAAAACCCAGAGTTGGTGCAAGCCATGTATGTCAAACTGAGCCATCAGGAAAGGTAACCCCAAGCCAGTGTGGTCTTGCATACTTAGCATTCTGTAGGGAGCATCCTGCAGCCCAGCTGAAGAGCATGTGGTTTCACGTGTGGCACAGACTCTCCTGCGTGTTACCATGTTGGTACTGGTTTCACACTGGTTGGCTACCCATTATAGCTTAGCCACAACAGGCAGTGATTTACATGGGGTAGCAGAATTTATCTTGGCATGTACAACAACAGCAAACCAGTTTAAGAACAAAATGTTATGCTTGTGCCTTGGTTTGACTGATTGATTATTTATTTATTTAGTGGGGATGGGGATCAAACCCAAGGCCTTGTGCATGCAAAGCAAGAACTCTACCACTGAGCCACATCTGCAGCCTGCCTCGATTTTATAATAGCAATTTATGTGTTTATTACAGGTGTATATTTGAGAGATACTCGGTTATTCACACAACTGGTGTAATCTGGGACATCCTCTATTAGGTTTGCAGGTTTTTTTTTTTGTTTGTTTGTTTTTTGGTGGTTCTGGAGTTCGAACTCACGACCTTGCAGTTGCCAGGCAGGCGTGTGCCATGGAGTTAATCTCTCCAGCCCCTGTAGTTTTCTGATGGACAATGCAGACAGAAAGAAAATGGTATTTGGCCATGACCCTAAAGCTACTGTTTTGGGAAGTGCTGAGACCTCAGTCCTGTGACTTGTGGAGAGTGATTATGCATGTACCTCACCTGGTGTTCCCACTGTGACTGGATTCAGGTGTTTGATCTGTTAACTGAGAGAGTTGGGTGAAATAATTCACAATGCCCTCTCTAGCAGCATGTGTTGTTTTGTAATCTTAGTGAAATGTTGCCTTAGGAGATGAAGTTTATCCAGAAATCACAGATCTAATGATCAAAAAGTTAAGTATTTTACAATCTTTTGATTTTAGTCCCAAGTGTTATAATTGTAGCAGTTTTGGAATTCTTAATAAGCATTTAGGTTCTGACAGTAAGCTTTATACATTCCTTTGTAGGTTGAGTAGTTTTTTTTCCTTCTTTAATAACTTTGAACAAAAAGGAAAAGTTCATGCTTTTAAAGTCAGCTTAAATATTACATTTATAAATCCAGAACCCTCACTCTTCAGTCATATGCACAAGAATTATTACAGTGTTTTGGCCTCTACTACGATGTGCAGTACTGACACTAGTAATTGCTTTGCAGTAAGGAGCACTTGAATATAAAGGGCACGCAAAGCTTTATTATAATTTGATATTAAAATTGATGTATATTCTCCATGTTCCTGCCAAATGGTATTATTTATTTATTTTTATTTTTTAATTTTAATTTTATTTATTTTTTGGAACAGGTCCTCACTGTGTAGTTCAGGCTGGCCTTGTGTTCACTTTGTAGCCTAAGCTGGCTTCAGACACAGAGTGATCCACCTACCTCACCCTCCTAAGTGTAGAGATTACAGGCATGCACCACTATGCCTGGCCCAGATGATACCTTTTTAAAGTCCTGTCTGTCTGGCAGAGTTTTACTTCTCAGTTCAGACTTGTAGTGATCCTCCTGCTTCAGCTTTCCCAGTGCAGTACCAGGGATCAAGTTTGGGTCCTTAATAGCAGTAACTCAGTCTTACAAGTGAATCTGGCCACCAGTACGTGTCGTGCACACTGTCTATGCATACAATATTCTAGAACTTTGTGTGATATCCTATCCCCAAACTGTTAGAAGTTCTGGTCATACATTTGCCATTCTAGTATTTATGTTATGTTTTATTCTTAGTAATTCTTTACTACCATGGAAACTTTCCTAGTTCATATTTTGTGCTTATTAACCTTTTCAAATACTGTGTGAGTACTGAGTTGATTACAGTTTCATACATATGATACACAGCATTCGGGAGTCTTAAGTTGGGCTCGTGATTTGAATTTTGGAATATTGTTTTGAAATATTTAACTTAATTTTTAATTAATATTTAATTTTCTGAATATTGTTTAATTATGAATTTGTTTTATAATACTATATTTTTGACTTAAAATCTATTTATAAGATATATGATAGTTTCCTCCTAGTATATTAGAAACTTTAAAAAGAAAAGAAAATATATATATACACACAAGAGAGTTAGGATAGATATATAGCTACTTTGTCTTAGTTCATTGAGAATAAAAGTTTATACTAATATTGTTTAGATAAGGTATCAGGTCTGCATCTTAACCTCTGAATAACTACTATGAAGACATTATGTATTGTATTAATTATTATAACCATCCTACTAACTTGGTCTGAAACTGTTTCATTGCTATTTTATCTTTTTTTTCTGCTCATTAAAATGAATAAGAAGGGGCTGGGGAGATAGCTCCGAGGCACAAGTGCCTGCTGGGCAAGCGCAGGTCCCTCGAACCCTGGTCCCTCACACACACAAAAAAAAGAATAAGAAAAACAAAAACCAAAAACCAATTTGGGTCCTTGTGCTTGCCAGACAGGTGCTTAGGCTGCTGCGCTATCTCCCCAGCCCCAAATGACTGATTGATTGATTTTTTCTTTTCTCTTTCCTTACCGGTATTGATCAGAAAATTCTTCATGTCTACACCCTATGCTCCAAATGATATTTTTAAATGATGCCACTCTGTTGCATAGCTGCCCCATCCTGGTGTGGCCCTGCTCATGGGCTGCATG
The DNA here is from genome assembly GCA_004027025.1 of Myocastor coypus. Taxonomy (NCBI): domain Eukaryota; kingdom Metazoa; phylum Chordata; class Mammalia; order Rodentia; family Myocastoridae; genus Myocastor; species Myocastor coypus. Next base: position 67,590 of record PVJA010005351.1, on the reverse strand, counting down.
CTGCCTTTAAGTTAGTCCCTTTAGGCAGGGACTCAATCATTGTTTTTCTCCAACACTCATGTGTTCACAGTGCTAGGCACATAGCAGGGGCTTTAAAAATTAAAACATTTTTTCAATGAAAGCATAAGTGGGTGAATGCCTTCCTTGCCTTACTCCTCAATAAAAGGTTTGCCTCATGGCCTGGTTAATACTATCTGCTGGGTGGTAGGCTGCTCAGAGCTATGCTCAGCTCTTCTCCCTGGACTTCCCAGGTCACCCTGCTGAGTAAGTCTCTTCACCTCTACCATTTCTTGTCACAGCTCTACCTCGACTTGGTGTCATCTCTGACACATTTTCCCACAGCTTATTTTATTTATCAGTTGGCGAATGACAAACATTTGGCATCCATATGGATGCTGGCTTCAGACCATGGGCTTTTAGTTTTCTGTCCTGCATTTGAGAGCGGGCATTACTCTGTAGTTGTCTTCTAGAGGGATAGTTTCCACAGAGGAGTTGGCAAGATGAGCCTGTTGAATATGGTAAGAAAATATTAGAACGCCCACTTGAATTTGTTTATTCTCTTAAAAAATCAGAATCTGACTAAGCTTTGATACCTGGTTTACCAATAGTAGGTTACCTATAATTATATATATTGGAGATGTCAAAAAAACTATTGTTTAAAAAACCTTTGAGGATATTAAAATGGAGCTTCACCCTTTCACTTTTTCTTTAATTTTTAATTGAACTCACATTCATTGAGTTTCTTATGGTGAATGCTGAGAACACCAAGGTTGTCCGATATGCATTACTATCCGAGAGAAGATTACTGCTTTCTGGGTAGCATTATGTGTCTGGGTTATAATGATGTTGTGGAGTCAGTATGAGTGAAAGGTAGTGTCACAGTCCCTGGTGTTTGGGGACAATAGAGATTCCTGTGTCCAGGTGCCACAGTGTCTCGTGGCCAGCAGAAGGCTGGGACTCCAGGAGGCAGGAATGGAGGTAGGGGAAGGTCGGCTGTCCTTGGGACCCAGATATGATGAATTTGCGACCCTGTTGGGAGTAGTGAGATGTTCCTGTGGTATTCTGGAATAAGCTTCCCATGCTTTTTCTCCCCAGAATTTTATATTGGAAGGATGTGGTAGGTCAGAAATGTAACATTTAATTGATCTTATTTAACATTGGTTCTATGTGCTTTTTTATTTTTTTTTTTTTTTTGCCTTTTTGAGACAGGGTCTCACTATGCAGTTGAGGCTGGCCTTGAGCTCACTTTTGTAGCCCAGGCTGGTCTCGAACTCACACTGATCCTCCTGCCTCAGCCTCCCGAGTGCTGGGATTACAGGCGTGAGCCACCATGCCCGGCTCTATGTGCTTTTTAAAGTCATTTTAAGAAATGACTTCATCTTTGCTTTTACTACAAATTTACCAGTGAACACACTTGTTTTTTCTTTTTTCTTTTATTTATTTTTTATTTTTTGTTTTTTCTTTTCTTTTCTTTCTTTTTTTTTTTTTTTGCTTAACAAGCTTATACACTACTCCTGTTCCAAGTACCTTACAGCTGTTCCTCTATTATTTCACCCTGCAAGGCCTGTACTCACAGGTACCTGCTCGGTGGACCTGTGCTTTGAGGACAGTGAGGGTGCTGTGTGGCTTACCCTGCTGCCAAGTGGCAGGGCCAGTAATCCACGCAGGGTCAGGAATCCACCCAGGCCATCTAGCTTTAGTTTGGTCTTCTCACTGCAGTGCTGTGGGGCCTGAGTCTGAAGGCAAGTGCAGGGGATGCTCATGCCACAGGTAGAAAGCCACAGGATGGGGCTCTCTGAATGGAATTCCTTTAAGAAGAGAGATGCTTTCTTCTGACCACTGATGAGCGTCCTTCTCCAACCAAGGGCAGATGCTATGGATGTTTAGGGTGTCATAGTCACCACGTGCTGTTGCACTGAATGAGCAGTGGCCAAGCCCTCAGCTTCAGGGAGACTGGATGGAGTAGAGGTTGCACTGTCTGTGTCATGCCTTGAGCAGCTAGGTGGTAGCAGTCAGACTGCCAGCTGCAAGCTGCTCTTTCAGCAAACACCAACCAAGAACACTCTGGCTCTGAACTTGTACCTTTTGTACATACATGTCCATAGAAGCAATTTAATTATACTAGCCATTTTTAAAAATATATCTGACCACTTAGGATGAAAGAAAATAGGACCTTAAGTACTAGATATGTAGTGCCATAGGGCAGTGGTTCTCAACCTTTCTAATGCTGTGACCCTGCAAGTACAGTTCCTCATGTTATGGTGACCCCAAACCAAAAAATAATTTTGGTGGCTACTTCAAATTACTAATTCCAATAAATAACATTCAGCATGGCATAGCATGGGTTTAAATATGTATTTTCCAATGGCTTTAGGTGACCCCTGTTGTTTTGGTCATTCGACCCCCGCTGGGGTTGCAACCCACAGGTTGAGAACCGCTGCCATAGGGGGTTGGAAAGACTGTAAAAACCTTTTACATGCCTGTAGTATGTATGTGTGTATGTATGTATGTATGTATTTATTTATTTGGTACAGGGTCTTGTTACATAGTTCAGACTCATTGTGATCTTCCTCAGGAGGATGTGAACCTCCCCAGTGCTTGGATTATAGGCCTGTGCCACCATGCCTGGTTCCAGGGCTGGCATGGTACAGCTGGGGTTCTGGGGCTGGCATGGTAAATGGTACCAGGGGTTGAACCCGGGTCCTGCAGTTCTTAGGCAGGTGCTTAGACTGCTGAGGTATCTCTCTAGCTGTCCTTGTAGTTTTTAAGTAAAAGTTTTATTATTTGCCTTGTTTCATTGAGTAATTTCAACCACCTCTTGTGGCCATAGCATTGCCCTGTTTTATTGAAGGACAGGCAGAGACTGGCAGCACACAGCAGGCGTCCTGTAGCCCAGGTGGCTCTGCTGGGCCCTTGCCAGGTGCAGGGCATTCTGTGAGTGAAGCAATGACTCCAGCAACTACATGGGGGTCATGGGGTGTGTTTTCGGGGCCACTGAACCTTCCAGTTTGGTTGAAATAGAGATCCTCAGGAGAGCAGTAGGGAGGGTACTGAATGGAAAGGTCCAGTCTGGGCTCTGTTTTGGTAACAGAAGTTCTTTTGTTCATTCACCAAGTATTTATTAAATGCCTGCTGAAAACATCGCATGGGAACCCCTGACCTGTGGAGCCTGCATGAGGAGAAGGGACACAGGACAAGAAGTAAGATAGGAACTATGCTACAGCTGAGGAGTAACACGGGAGTGGGTGGGCTCCCAGCCACACTGAGCCAGGTGGGAATTCAGGTCCTGGGGCCGCAAGGGTAACTGGAGTGCTGAGCTTTTCTTAGTGGTTGAAGAAAGGGCCCCACCCATGTGTTCAGTATGACCTTTGGGGAGAGCACCGGGAGGGGACTGGGATCTTGGCAGAAGCTAGCAGCGTTCTGGGTGAAGTAGAGGCCTTGGGATCTTGCCGCCTCCTCCAGGAGAATGTGATTTGTGGAGTAGAGTTTTGGCAGATAATGGGTTCGAAGGATTAAGGCAGTGATGGTGAACAGGGACCCCCCTGCCCCCTATGGAATGAATAGACTCCAGCGGATCAGGACTCCTCCCGGGAGCTCTTCAGAACCCTACCTGCATGGTGTGGCTGGGACTGCAGTGGAAAGCCCTAGAGACGTGCAGCGGCTGCTCAGCTGAGAGTACACACAAGTCCCAGGGAATCTCAGTGCCTGCAGGGCCTGGGCTATGCCCCAGCCTGCTAGGTCACAAGGTCTGACTAACTGAATCGTGTCTTAAAATAAGACTTCCTATAGCACCAGGGCGCAGGGGTCTATTTGGGCAGATTGTTTGGTAGGAAGGCTCTGATTGTGGACCTCAGATCAGTGTGTACAGTGGGGTTCATACAAACGGCACCCTACCTGCACCTGTTCCTGGGTCCCTGAAGCTGAGTGGGCCCATGTACTGGCTGAGCCACTCTCTGGGCACTGTGGGTGGTGTTCAGCGAAACGGCAGTCCGGTTAGCCTGCTTAGTACTTGGGACTAAGTGCTAAGTATCCAGTCCTTTTAGAAGTTCATTTCACCCGCCGCAAGGGAAGGTCTTGGCAGTCTGAAATACAGGCCAAGTGTCACTAGTTGTATTCTGGTACCTCAGTGTCCCAGCTTTGTGTGTGTAATTATTTTTGCTTTCCATAACACAAATCTAAAGGCCAAACCTGTCTTTTGTACATCAGTATTTAAAGTAATAAATGAAAATACGAGTTGTTTACTACAGTAAAATAGTACAGAAAATATTCATTATGGTTTTGTTTCTTACTTGAAACAGTAAACAATTCATGTTTTCCTTTGGTAAGAGATGCATAATTTTGGAGTATTTTTCTTCATTTGCTAAGTGTTTTAGATAAACAGAGTCTTTCTAGAATATAAATAAATGAAAACTATACATACATTCAAATACAGATGTCCTGTATGATTCATGCTGCATAGATTGCCAACTATGGCTGATTTTTCCTAGGAAAAGGAAGGCTGCCAAACAAGTAGTTCTATCTCCTGGCTAGTGCCTCTCAGTGTTTGTGTGACACGGGGAAAGGTAACTAGGCCCACAGAGTGGAATGTTCCAGAGAGGCTAGGGCGCGACTCCCATCTGGAGGGCTTGAGAGGATTACATAGGTAACATGTGGAAAATGCTGAGCTTGATTTCAGTAGTGAGCCGTACGTTCTTCACTTTTGTTAGCGTTACTGTGGTTGTATCCACCCAACTTCAGCCGACACCGTGCCTCAACTGTTATTTCCATCCTAAAAGTAGTAGATATAAAAAACAAACTAGGCAGTTCTTATTTCTATATAACTTAGTCATATGATAGTATTCAGGATTTTGTTTTCTTTTTTAATTTAAGATTTTGAAAAACAGGTAAGTAGTGAAGGATTGCTTTATTCTTGCAATGTTTTTTCCTAACTAGACATTGTAGAAGATAAGGGACATAAAATCGAAATACTTCTCTAAGGCTGCCTTGGTCCATGTATCTAGAATTGTGCATTTCACGCATGATCTGTTCACATGGGTGCCCTCTGCTTCTCAGGGTTGCGCTGTTAGACCTCATGATTGCCAAGTTGGTGAGCGATGAACCACTGACGAAGGACGAGATCTCCGTGTTTCTGCACCACGCCGAGCTGGTTGCAAGCTCCTTTGTGGACCAGTGCAGATCTGTGCTTAAGCTGACCTCTGAGCAGCATGCTGAGGATGAGGTGAGGACATCTCATGGTCCCAGAGGAGGGAGCGGCAGGCTTTCTAACTCAACCATACCTTCTGTGACCATTTGTTCTTAAAAGATACTACAGAAGTAATGTATTGTATTAAATTTCTTAGAAGATGCAGAAAAGGGAGAACAATGCCTTTATTGCTGCCATTCTGGTTACTGCATGCTTATGGCAGATGACAGGTAAAGAGCATGTGTACAGAACATAGGTCTGCTAAATGGCATCTTCTGTGTTGACGGTTGTAAGCTCTGTTTTTCCTGTGGATGTAGGCTCCACGGGGCGGGCGTTGGGGAATGGAAGTAGCACACAGTGGGCACATGGAGAATATTTGCTGAGTGAATGAATGAACAGGACTCTGTGACTGTCTTTTTTTTTTTAGTACAGGGTTCATAGATCCTGTACTAAATAGATTGGACTCATAGTGACCTCCTGTTTTTAGCCTCCCAAGTGCTGGGATTACAGGTACGTGCCACCATGCCCAGTCTGTGGGACTGTCTTTTTAGAAGGCCAGCACAATATTCCAGGTGAAGAACTGTGCATAATTTATTTGACCTGTTCCTTGTGATTGGACATGTAAGCCATGCCACTGGTGCCATAGCACGTGGCTGCATAATTCTAACTGCACATCTCCCCTGTTGCTAACCTAGGATTTCATCTTGGCAGCGGACTTGTTGGGTGTAAGGTATATGCAGTTGAAAAGCTTTTGGTATGTGCTTCCCGGTTGCCTTCTGGGAAATTGATTTCTCTTGTTCAGCGTGGGAGCTTCTCCATCCAGCTTCTCTTGTTGAAGCACTTTCGGCACTTTCTCTTCTCTTCTAGCCTGCCCTGTATAGGCCTTGCTCCTGCAAAGGGCACGGAAGCTAGGCTGCTCTCGCAGTTCTCATTTTCTCACTTGGCAGCTTCTCTGTATTTTTACCCCTCCCTTCCCTCTCTTTTCTCTCCCTCCTTACTCTCCCTTCTGAGCCAAAGAATTCTTCTTTCTCTGGCAAAGAGCTCAGCCACACAATGCTTCAGGTACAACAGGAACAAATCACAAAGGTGACAGCCGACAGCAGGCAGAGAATAGACTGTCAGGTTTTGTTTCATTACATTCTGTGAGGCTTAGTAGTGAGCCAGCCCTGGTGATCTAGGACACAAACAGGCCACAGGCCACCTGGGGCTGGTGATTTCCCAGGGAATAGGAGGAAGCTTTTTGGGTAGTAGAAGTGTTATGCTTTGCCATGTGCCGTGACACAACTCTATGTGTACCGCACACTTACGAACATGCTTTATTAAGTTCTCAGCACACCTTAAAAGCGATGAGAGGTCATTTGTGTGCCAATAGGAATGATCAGGCAGAGGAGTAATTGCTGCCAGAGTCCCTGTTGGTGACAGGAGGGACAGGTCAGGAGGACTGAATCCAGGGTGGACACACAGCCCCACCAAGGTATGAAGGAGCAGAGCACACAGAAGTGAGTGTGTCATGTCCTGGAGAGCTGCCTAGGAGCATGTGACTGTTTTAACGCCTGCTGTCAGTGTGTACCTGATCATGACTGTTCTTCCGGCAGAGCACATCCCTCCCTGTGCCTGTGCCCTAGCTAGGGGCCACTCGCTGTTGGTATTCTTCTGCTGTGTCCTACAGAGCAGATTAGGTGTCACTGGCCCTGCCAGAATTCGAGTCCTCATTTTCTGTGATGGACCGGAAGGAAGGCTTGTGTACTGGCTTCCTGTCCCTTTTTGGGGATGGATTTTTTTTTTTTTTAAATTTTTATTTTATTTATTTTTTTCTTGTTTCAGAACCCCTGCTGTCTATTCACTCATTTCTATGGCCGGCTCAGCCCGCCCCAAGGGCAGGGCTGGCGCAGCATGTGGTGCCAGGGATTGAACCGCGGTCCCTGAAGCCGCCCAAGCTTTCCCAAGCAGGCGCTTTAGACCACTGAGCCAACCCGCCGGGCCCCAAAGTAGAGAAAGCCAGTGCTCTGGAAGGGCTTATTTTTTATTTTATTTTTGCGGGACCGGGGTTCAAACTCACGACCTTGCATTTGCCAGGGAGGCACTTGTGCCACGGAGCTATCTCCCTGGCCCCTTTGGGGATGGATTTGCCTTTGTTTCCAGCAGGAGGAGCAGTGAGCTGTGCTTCAGAAAAGTCAAAAAATTAATTGTCTAGGAGACAGGAAAGGCAGTAACGCGTAATACTCATTGCTACATCACCACTTCATCTCTTCTCAGGACTTGGTTTAAAGTGATTTCAGCATCCTAGTGAGAAGTTCACTAGTGAGTCTCCGCTGTCCTGTAATATTTTGGTTTCTCTTGAGCCCCGATCTTTTCCCTTTTTCTCTCCTCTTTGTTAGTTTTTTGTAGGAGGAACTTTGCAGTTTGATGAGTGTCTCTGTGGTCATAGCCGACTTTCTCCTCTCACCCTGCGTTGGCTGGGGAGGCGGATTAGATCGAGAGGCACAGTGAGATTGGACTTGTTTGTTTTTTTTTATTTTCTGCAGTCTGTTTTATCGTTGGTGGTGCACTTCCAAAGGGATACCTAATACTTGGTTGTCTTTTCCTCCGTGGAGTGAGTGGTCTTTCATGCTTACTGTGCTGCCTTCATCTTTGGAGACTGCAAAGTAGTGGCATTCTGCCTCTGACCACTCATTGCTTACTACTTACTAGCAAGAGCATTTTAGAAAGAGAAGCACTCCCTGCTCAGTGCTAGGTTGCATAGGTACATTTTGGTTAAGAAAGGTAGCATAGGTGCTTTCTTTCTTTCCCCATTGATTATAAATCTTTGAATCACTGTACTCATTCTGTGGCAGCACTCGAAAGATAGTATTTAATGATCATCATGAAGCCGTAGCTCTAAAACCGCTTGACTTGCTTTCAGTCTGGTGGAGGCTGCTGCAGTTCTCCCAAATGTCCTAAGGCAGTGTCCCAGCTGATGGTGACCCACCAGGCCAGTCCTTTCTAATTCCCTCTGCTGTGCTATGTGTGACAGTGTCCAGGCTCACCTTGGACCTGCTGGGCCCCACCCCTTGCAGCCACCAAGCTGCGATGGTGTCTAGAGATGACAGTCTGGGCAGTGACCCACATAGCTGAAGACGATGCTGAATCCCTGTGGAGTTAATGAGTTTGCTCAGGACTTCGCACGGTGCTAATTTAAACTTTGAATCTAGATCCTTTCACTGTAACTAGCCAGTGAAAAATTGTGATTAAGATGAAAGGTGTTAAAACTGGATTGATTTGCCAGCACAGTGGCACACACCTGTAGCCTAAGCCACATGAGGGGCAGAGGCAGGAGGATCTCAAGGTTGAGGCTGTCCTGGGCAGCTTACTATGACCTTTTTCAAAAAATGAAAAGGAGATTTTATTTTTATTAATTAATTAATTTTTTATGTCTTTTTAAAATGTATTTGATACAGGGTCTCACTATGCAGCTCAGACTCATAGTGATCCACCTGTTTTCAGCCTCCCCAGGGCTGAAATTGCAGGCATGCTCAGGGTGGGCCCAACATGGCATGCAGTACTGGAGATTGAACCCTGGTCCCTGGGCTTGCCTAAGCATGTTCTTAGCCCACTGAACTATCTCAACGGCCTAAAAAGGAGATTTTAGAATACATATTATTTTTAAATCTCCTAATTAGAGAATATTAAATATATATTCAACAGTAAGAAAAGGAATTTTAACTTTCTTTTGAACTGTTATCGTTACTATCTAAATGTATAGTTTTTCTCACATTTTGCCAGATGTGCACTAGAAAAGGGGTTAAAACCTCTTGAAAAATTGTGTTTTGAAAGTTTTATATAAGAACACTTAATGCCATGCAGTTGATACTTGGTAGTTTCTTGACCTAGTGTTTTATTTTATGTAAATTATTTTAGCAGCTATATAAGCTAGTATTTTTAGATCATACTGTCTTGGGGCTAGGGAAATAGCTCAGTAGTCAAGCACCTGCCCAGCAAGTGCAGGGATCTGGGTCCGATTCCCAATATTTCATGTTATACTGGTCCCAGGACCCCGGGTGCGCTGTGCCCACCACCAAAATCGAGAGTGGTTGTACATGCCTGTAATTCTAGTGCTGGCAGCACTGAGACAGGAGGATCATTACGAGCCTGAGTTGCATACTGAGACCCTGTACCAAATAAATAAATAGATTTTTTTTTTTGCGCAGGACCAGGGTTCAAACTCACAACCTTGCACTTGCCAATCAGGCACTTGTGCCATGGAGCTATCTCCCCAGCCCCAATAAATAGATTTTTAAAAAAGTAAAAACAAAACAAAAACATATACTCTTTTTCAACCTACCAACTTATCTCATAGATAGATAGATAGATAGATAGATAGATAGATAGATTTACCCATAAATAATCTTAGGTACCTGAAACCAGAGTTTTTTAACCACAGCACTTTATTGGATTCCTGTGTAGAAGAAATTAATGTATTTTGTGGGACATTTGTATCTTTACAGTAGAACTTGCATATTGGAAGCATTGCAAAAAGAAAGTATTTGCATAAATGTTATGTAGGCGTAGCTAGCAATTTTGAACACTTATCCTGCTGTTGGAAGATATTTTTGCTTCAATAGAAATGTTTGTGATTCTTGCTCCAGGAACACAGTAAAACACATAATCTTGCATTTCCACAGCACATGTCTGTTGTTAGTAAAAGTGTCTGTCCCAGTGTATCTGTAATAACTCTCTTTGTTCTATGTGTTACTTTCTTTAGATGCATTATAAGTGTGCATTGACTTTAATGTTCATTGTAACATTTTACTCTTACCACTGTCTATAGCACCGAAATCACGTAGCTCTTCGCGTTTACCTCAAAGTCCCTTTTCCTTGTCTCTGTAGGAAGTGCTGGCCACGATCAGACTGCTAGACGTGCTGTGTGAAATGACAGCCAATACTGAGCTGCTGGGGTACCTGCAGGTTTTTCCTGGCTTATTGGAAGGAGTGATCGGTAAGTAAAATATTATACACTATTTTTAGTTTACAGGTCTTTAATTTGTCATGTGGTAGTATGAATCCAAACATAGATTCTTAATTTTCAGTTTGAGATTTTCTGAATATCTGTTTTTGAGAGAAACTATGGTGTTGCAGTAATGGGTCAGACTTTGGACAGAAAGTGTGCTGGGACTGCACTGCAGGCCTGTCGTTCCCCTCTGTGCTGAGGCTGGGGACCTGCTTATGAGCTGAGCAGAGTGGGCCTGCCTACAGCCCCTGCAGTAGATGTTCCTTCAGGAGTGTGTGATAGGCAGGGTTGTGGGGTGGACTGGGTGGGGTTTTTTTAGCTAATGTAGTTCTGCAAGATTAGATGAGTGTTTCCCAGTTGTATTTATTAAACACATAAAATAGTGTTTTACATATATCCTATTCTTGTAAGAAAGTTGTTTTCAATAAAAGCCATTAAAGTAATCACTGTCTTTATTAGCTACTTATTTGCAGAATAATACAGATAGGACTTGTGTAGTTAGCCCATTACTCTCTTTCTTATTTCTTTTGAAAAAGATAATTCTTATTCTTGGGGGCCTATCCACTGACAAAGTGACCATGACCCAAGGGGAGCTTCACTGGCTGTGTGCCATGGGAGGCAGGGGCAGTCCATCCAGCATTTGTGTTGAGTGCCAGGCTTTTTGGGATCAGCAGCGTCAACCCTCCCCAGCCTGGGGGTCACTGTGGCCACATGGGTTGCGGCCCATTTCTGTCACAGTGCTAGCTTCTCTGAGCCTGATTTCTTCAGTGTAGAATTGGGAAGGTGGTGTCTGCTTTGCTGGATTTGTGGCAAGGGTAATGAGATGATGTGGGAGTGTGCCTTGCCTTACCTCCTGGAAGGTTGCTGTCAGAGGCTGCTGTCAGTGTCCATGGGGTGTGACCATGTTGTTTTTTCCGACTGTACTATTTCACCATGCCAGGCCTCTGACAGTCGGCCCTCCAGCAAGCAGAAGCTCTCTTGATTTCTGCAGTAATGGGACACTACAGAAACATATTGGCGCCTAGGCTTGGCTGCCTTTCTATGGGATGAGTTCTTTTTTTTTTTTGTCTTTTTGAGACAGGGTCTCATTATGCAGCTCAGACTGGCCTTGAGCTCACTTTTTGTAGCCCAGGCTGGTCTCGAACTCACACTGATCCTCCTGCCTCAGCCTCCCAAGTGCTGGGATTACAGGCATGAGCCACCACGCCCGGCCACTATGGGATGAGTTCTTACATGAAGAAATTAGAATTCAAAAGCTCTGTAAGGAAGATGCTGGACAATTTTTAGTTAGACTTTTCAGTGTAATAAAATAAAAATGCAAGTCAGAATAATTGTTATGTCTTCTGTCCCCAAAACTTAAAAATTATGCTATGGAAATGTAGTGCCAAGTACTAAGACTTGTTTCCCTGTGGAAAGTGAAGTTTATACTCTTTTGGTTCTAGATCTTTTGCGGGTGATTCATGTAACTGGAAATGATACCACGAATATCTTCAGTACCTCTGCTTGCATACGAGCAGAGGGCGATGTCTCCAACATGGCAGAAGGGTTTAAGTCTCATCTCATTCGCCTTATAGGAAATCTGTGTTATAAGAATAGAGATAACCAAGACAAGGTAGGATAATTTCTTAGTTTGTGTCATATATACATGGCTTCATTTAGAATGGCATTTGTAACTTATGTTCATTTTGGAGTAAAACCTTGAGGTGCTTAGAAAATATTGGGAAGATATACGTATGCGTGTGTGTATCTGCCTATCTATAATATATTATACATAACATAACATTAAATAGTATGTGTTATATATTTTTCACACAAATGTTAGAGTCTGTATTTGTGTAGTTTTATTTTGTCTCCATCCTGAATGTGTCAAATGGACTTCCTTCTTGTCAGTTCTCAATGCTTGTTCAAAGCCTGTGCATTTAGATACTCTAGTATCATATACAGAACAGTCAATAAAAATGAGTAGTATCTCTAGAAAAGAATGGCAGCACATACCAGCTATTTAAAAAATCATAAGTTATTATTGACTATTAAAAAGATCCTTAGGCCTGTGGCCTATATTTATGAAGGATAGCATCAGAAGCCCTTCCTTAGACGTGTTTTGATTTTTTAGATATATTTAGTATATCTCCAGGATCTCCAGGGTCTCACTACACGGATCAGACTTGTAGTGATTGTCCTGCTTTCAGCCTCCCAAGCGTTAGGATTACAGGCATGTGTCACCATGCCCAGTCTGAAATTAATAATTTTTTTTTCCCCCCAGTGCTGGGGATTGAATCAGAACCCTGTGCTTGCCAGGCAGGCGCTTACTCTACTGAGCTATCTCACTGGCCTCTTAGATGTTTTGAAGTGGACATGAATTAAGTTTTGAGTCTTTGGGAGCTCAACAGACTGTTTTTCGAAACCTTTTTTGCTGAGCAGTGTAGAGCTGATGGGACTGACTATGTGAGGCAGTGCTAAAAGGTTGAAGGAAGATCAGACCACATGGTGTGCATGGCTAGTGCTCTTGTGTCTTCCTGCAGTTTGATTTTGGGTGACATCCATTTTGTTCTATTAAGCAGCAAGCTTGTGGCAGATTATATGAGTCATTGGATATGCTTTTCTGCAGCGTGGCTCTGCCACTCTCACTTGAGGGACTGGTATCTGTTTCTCCATTCCCTTGAATCTGCCCAGGCCTTGCTTCTCTCTGAACAAAAAAACATGGCGGCAGAGAGCCAGTACCATTTCTGGCAGAGCCCTTAATTTGTACAGCAACTTTTACTTCTAGCTTCTCTGAAGCCAGTCACCATGTAAGAAGTGCTGGTGTCCTGAGATGCTTTTTGCTATGATTTGGTGAAGTGTTCATAGAGAAGCCATGGACATGAGAGGCAGTGAATAGTGAGGGAATTTGGCAGCAGACATGCACAGGAAGCACTCTTGGAAATAGAGGCTGCTTTGGTGCCTTACCTGCCCCAATGATGCCACTTAGCTCAGGCAAGACCTGTCCTGAGTTCGTGACTCATGTTGTAAGAAAAAGTGAGACATTTGAGGGAAAGAAGTTTAGGTTTCCTCCTATTAATAACTAAGGATGCTGTTACTGGACTTAACAGTTACAAACTCTGGAGCAAGGCAGCTAGGTAAAGACACTCAGATGTGACACGGAAGGCAAATTCTGGAGTGAGATTGACATGAGTAGAAGGGAGTGGCGCAGCATTTGCCATTAAGGGCAGTTGAGAGTGATAGGTAACCAATTGTTTTTCCTAGCTGAAGGGTTGAGGACAGTTAGGGGACAACCAGAGCCCCTGGAAAGTGCTAGAGAGTTCAGGAGTGGTGAGGCTCAGATTCTGTGCCTCAGCCACCCCACTCCTTGCTATTGCCTGAATCTCACTCACATAGCTGGCTATTTATCTAGGCAGCTGAGCTAAGGGCAGAATGAGTTTACCAAGACTTGAGCTGCTGCTCTTCCATGGACAGTTTTACATCTAAACAACATAATCTCCTGCAAAACTAAAACTACTAGTGCTTTTTCTTTTCTTTCTTTCTTTCTTTTTTTTTTTTTTTTTTGTGAAACCAGGGATTGAACTCAGGACCTTGTACTTGCCAGGCAGGCACTTGTGCCCCTGAGCTATCTCCCCAGCCCACTACCAGTGCTTTTTCTTTTCTTTCTTTCTTTCTTTCTTTTTTTTTTTTTTTTTTTTTTTTTTTGTCTTTTTGAGACAGGGTTTCGCTATGCTTTTCAGGCTGGCCTTGAGCTCACTTTTGTAGCCCAGGCTGGTCTCGAACTCACACTGATCCTCCTGTCTCAGCCTCTCAAGTGCTGGGATTACAAGTATGTGCCACCATGCCCAGAGCTTTTTCAAGGAATAGAATAGAATCCAGAATTTCCACAGCACAGCATTCACACTATCCAAGATACAAATATCATTTGCTGTCCAGAAGAATGTGGCTCATTCTCAAGAGAGCATGTAATCAGTGAAAGGTGACCATGATGTGACATGTATGTTGACAAGGGTTTTAAAACAGTCACTGTAGCTCAAGGCTGCTGAACTTGTCACTTTTCTTTTTGCTAGATCCAAACACTAGGCATCCATAGCTTAAAGAGGAACGAGGTTAGTTTGGCTCATAGGTTCAGTGGGCTCAGTCCATGGCCAGCTGGCTCCAAGACAGAAACAGCATGGCAAAGGGCTACCGGTCACATGGCCTCTGGGGGACAGAGCAGAGAGAGGGACCAAGGACCAGACCCTGGGGCATGGCACCATGACACACCCGCATACTCCTATGAGTGTGTGACTCTTCCCTTGCTGGCTTCTATGCCATGCTGGTTTTTTTTTTTTTTTTTTTTTTTTTTTTTTTTTTTTTTTTTTTTTTTTTTTTTTTTTTTTTTTTTTTTTTCTCTTGTTTCAGAACTTTTGTTTGTTTATTTATTTATTTTTATGGCCGGCTCAGCCTGCCCTCAGGGCAGGGCTGGTGCAGCTTGTGGTGCCAGGGATCGAACCGTGGTCCCTGCAGCTGCCTAAGCTTTCCTAAGCAGGCACTTTAGACCACAGAGCCATCCTGTCGGGCCCTATGCCATGCTAGTTGACAGTGAAGCTTAACTGTCTGATATAAAGGAAATATACATCATATGAATGAAAAGATAGGGTACCTCAGCAGAAAAATAGAAACGATAGGAGAAAGAACCAAATGGAGTTCTAGAAATGAAATTTGGGTTTGCTTAAACCTCAATAGAGACATCAGAGGTCAGAATCAGTATACCTGAAGATGTGTCAGTAGAAGTGAGGTGGCCTGGAGAACAGGAGAATAAAGAATGCAGTAGACACTTTTAAAGTGCCGAGTGTGGGGAATTTGTTATGCAGCAGACAGTAATGGTGTGATTCCTAGAGGATACATGCATGTGCAGTTGTGCTGCTGCTTCTCCTTAGCCTCAAGCTTGCAGGAGTGCAGGACTACTTACCCCCTTGGAAAGTTACTGGACTTGTGTTTATGAGGAAAGCTGATAGAGAATAAGACATTACCTTTCTAATGACCAAGGCTGCCTTTCTTGAGCAGCACAAAAGCGGTGGTTTTTCTGATGTTGAACTACTCTTTTGTTGCTAATTTGGATTGGCCTCTTATAGGAACAAAACGCAGTACCCTTAAAAGGCTTATGAAATAACCCACTGAAGCCGGGATCGGGTTGCACCCTAAGCAAACACCGAGTGTGCCCAAGTGTTGCTGTGTCCAGGTCACTGGGGCTCGCAGGAAGTCCGTGGTGTGTTCTTGGCCTGTGCAGTTGCTAATGGCACTGTTGATTTCTTAGCAAACACTCCCGAGGGGATGAAGGAGCTCAGCCTGCAGTATGAGAATGCCTCTCCTCCCGTTTCCTTTCCTGTGCCAGCAAAAGGCCTGTGCCCAAAAGCATTCGTGTTCTGTCCTTCCGGAGACCCTGAGACAACACCGCAGTCTTATTCTGGATGTACTGGGGTTTCTCTATTCTTGTGGCCAAATCCTAGCTCCCGCTGAGTGGCGCCTTGGTCATTATTACCACAAGGGATGAGGTCGGGAGCTCTCAGGTGGCTTTGTCTTTTTGGGGAAATGGGGGGGTTAGGTGTCCTGTCTCTGTCATTGGGCCATTAATTCTCACTGTGTGGCCTGGATGGATTGTCCTGCTTTTATTCAAGTTGGGGTCCACAGAACAATTTGGCTCTGTATCTCCTCCAAGACAAAACATGTAAAGTGGGTGGGATTGAGGTCATCATATTTGATTAGGATTCATCCTTCACTCAGCAGAGATGGACAGGGGTCATCACTTACTCAGAGCTGCTGCACCCTGCACTGTCCATTGTGAGGGCCAGGTCTTGTCAGCGTCACTGTGTTCATCAGCTTTGCAGAGCAGAGTAGAATTTGGGGTTGTTTGCCTGTGAGTTGCCAGGCTGAGGTCCTTTTCTTGCACTCCGCCACCTCTCATTTGAGCCCTTTTCAGGAGCTTGGAGGAAAAGGTTTACAGTAGACTTCCTAAAGGACCTTGACAGGCCCCTTGGCGCTCTTCGTGCTCAGGCCTGGAGCTCTAGCGGTCCTCTCATCCCTGTCCCATTCATCTTTTCCTCCAGTGTGAACATTCCCAGCCTTGAGGGTTCTTTGATGAATGAATGTTCTTTTCCCTGGAGGACTCCATTTTAGGAGCATTGCTGGGCCTCCCTTTTGACCCAGAATCCCAGAACCACTCTCGACACAGGCGTTCCTGCTGTCTCTGTCCTGCCTGCTTGCTTTGGAGTCTGAGCATGAGCCTTTTAAACCCTGCTGTGTTTTTGCTTGTCCTATCGCTACATCTGTTGCAGTAACCGTGATGCCTACCTGTTGCATGGCACCACTTACACCCTGACCTTTGCCAGCCCCTCTCCATTTCATGGAGTTCTTTTCATCTGCATTAGGTCACTTCAGCCTGTGATATCTCCTGAAAAAGACTGAAAAGATTTAATCATCATTTTCAGAATTTAGAAACCGAGGCTCAAAAAGATTTACGTGTGATTCATTGCAGCTAATGTCTGTTGAATGAAAAGTCTGTTCTGCATGCATTGGGGACAGTGCACATGCAGTGGTAGCACTAGTGGAGTCTAAGGAAAGCCCATCAGAGGGGAGCCCCTGGAGACCTGGCCCTTTGCCCTGCCCGTGCCCAGAGCAGGTAGCAGGCTGGTCTGAGCATGGCTAGGAGCAGGACTGACAGGAGCATGGGTTACCAGGATGGGGGACCATCATCTTAGAGATTGGCACCCTCGGGCCAGATATAAGAGAGACAGAGAGCTTGGGCTCAGATGGAAGGTCTGCTCCGAAATAAATTGTACCGTCCTCCCTTGACTCTTGAGCTGTTTCTGTGCATGTGATAGGTTGCGGTGCTCCTGGATTGTGGAGGAATCGCCAGACTGCCTTCGCGAGTTGTGGCAGGGCGTGCCCTGTGATCCTCTCTGCCTTCTCCCCTTACCTTGTCTTTTGTGCTGGCCTTGCTTAGTGCTTCTTTGTGATGATATAGTGATTAACAACACTTTTCAGCCACTGTGAATGTAGTGACTGAGATTCTCTTTTGGTTTCTGTTGTAAGAAGCACATGATATTAATGCTGTAAGCATGAAGAAAGCATTCTTTGGTTTCTTTCTTAGAATAAGGGACATACAGCTTACTCTTTTGCTTCCCCATTCTGTTGTTCTTTTCCATTGTCATAACTTCCTTAAGTTAATGTTTTATTAGAAGAAGAAATCCCAATGTTTTTTATTACATGAAGCTAAATGCATGTTTGAAGTGGACAAGCAGGAGATCTAGTTTACTTTCTTTTCTGCCCAAAGAAATCTGGCAGAGTAAGGTGGCACACTGCTGGGCACAGAGCCCATGGGCTTGCTGGTGGCTCCCCCACCTCCTCCCCTCCTCAGGTGGAGATCACTCAGCCCCCTGTGCTCAAGCTTCTCCTGTTCACACAGAGCTTTCACTCTAACTATTGTGGCATTTTCAAATGAGCCCGTTCTGCATGGCAGAGTTCAGCCTGTGCAGACGATGAGCTTTGTGTGACCCTTCCAGTTCAAAATTCTCTCCGCACATAAAACGACTTCAGGAAAGTTCTCACGGAGGGCTGAGTCTGTGGCTCAGGGGTCGGTGACCGCCTGGCACGTGAGAGTCGCAGGTGAAATCCCCAGCACTGCAGAAGAGAAGATTGTTGGGCTTGTCCTGGCCCTTGGTTGTCTCCGTCTGAACTGTTTGTGGTACGTGGTGGCCATTACGTACATTTTTCTTGAAGGACTTTTGCTGGATAGCCACTTTGTGTGGAGCACGGACACCATCTTCATGTTGAAGGACTCTAAATTCTATGTTACCTTGCCGTATTTGTGAGCAAACTCATAAAAATAAAGTGACTTTCTAGGAGAAAGTTAAGGTCCCTTTAAGTTTTGGGCTCTATAATTAATTTTTAAAGTCATTTATATTTAAGATCCATTTGATTACATTCTAAATTATTGTAATTTTTTTCCTATTCTTAATTATTTTTTTTTCAATCTACGTAGTATAATTTTAAAAATTCAGATTCCAAGTTAGGCTTTGCAGATCTGAATGTACATTTTTTATTCATCTTTTTTTTTTTTTTAAGAATTTTTTTATTTTTATTTATTTATTTATTTATTTTTGTTTCAGAACCTTTATTTGTTTATTCACTCATCTTTATGGCCGGCTCAGCTCAGCCCACCCCGAGGGCAGGGCTGGCACAGCATGTGGTGCTGGGGATCGAACCGCGGTCCCTGAAGCCACCCAAGCTTTCCCAAGCAGGCACTTTAGACCACTGAGCCATCCCGCCGGGCCCCTTATTCATCTTAAGTACTGTTTCATATTAAATTGACTATTGTCAAACATTCAGCACGTGATGGTTCCTCCGTGCCATTTTAGAGGGAGGTGGAGCCTTTGGCTCTTCATACCTAGACAAGAGCAGCCAAGAACAGGCAAGCTGTTAACTCCTCCGGTATGCTGTTGTCCTGCCCAAGAAGCCTGAAGCAGCATATCTGTCTGTTAAATTTTGAGAGGTCTGACTGTTCCCTAGTTATTTCATTTAGGTTGTTGCTACTAGTGCGGGTCGGTCCTGTGTTGTTTGTCAGCACTGCTTACCACGGATTGGGTGCTTGTCCAGGGAAGAGGGCTTGGCTGGTGTGTGTTGACGCTCACTTCTGACTGACTGCACAGCAGGGCAGGATGCAGACCTCAGTGTCAGAGGCTTCCACATTCTCCACTGATCTAGTATACTTCAGGGAACCTACGTGGAAGCTTCAGCTCTACTAGTCTGTAACATAAGGGAAGTTCAGTCGAGGTGTGGTGGTCACCCTGGAGATGTTGGGCCGTGGTGCTTCTCCTTCCACTGTCACAGGGGCCCTTGTGGTGGACAGAGGGCTCGGGGCAGGGCTGAGAATCCCAAAGGCAGGCCTTTAGAAAGGGGAAACCCAGAGGTGCATGGTTGTTGGCCATTCATTAACCCTGGCAGAGCTAGTTCATTTCAGGTTCTCTCTTTTGTTTATATTTAAATAGAAATTTATAGATAATATTGCATGGATATTTACAGTTTCAAGTAACCCACATACTCTGTATACAATACGTTTCTAATAGTACTTCTTGGAAGAAGTAAGGTGAAAGCAAATAAGAAAACTTTCTTTGGGAGAGAATAACATTTTTCTTGTCAGTGCAAACACAAGTACTTTTTGAGTTGATTTTCCCTTTTGTTACTGTCTGGTAAGGCACTGAGGTTTCCCATAGGTTTGCAAATGCACAGTAGGCAGTGGACAATGTGAAGGGATGTAGGCCTCACAGGTCCGCGTCCTGCCTTGGTTACACCATGTCCCTCTCTAGCAGAAGCGAGTTGCACAGACTCCCGGCTTATTGATAGCAAGATTGAATGTATAGGCAAGATCTGGCTTGTTTAGAATTCTACCTATTTGTAATGTAATCTCAACTCAAGAAATATGTCAAAATTAATAAATCAAGCTGTCACCATTAGTTTCCTGAAAGTGCAGTTCCTGTTACAGTAAGTGAAATTAAAATTCCTAGCTAGAGGACACCTATCATGGCTTAAGTTTGTTGCAGCTATACCTTTTTCTTTTAAAGACATAAAGTAAGTTCTACCATCAGACTCTGAAAATCTCTTGTCTGCATCTTATTGTTACAAGAGTAAACAGCCTGGCTTTTTTCAGGAAAGGCATAATAGTACTTGAAAGGAAGCATCCTCCTCTAACTATTATAAGCTCAGTGTAACTGTGGATAGTTGTTTGCTGCTACCACTGTGGCCCCTAGCTCAGTATACCCCTTGCTATCCTTGTGCCTCTCCAGGCTGAGCACCTTGAAGGCACACATGCCGTCCCAGGCTTAACACCTGCCCCACCACCTGGCAGGGAGGGGAACAAAATTAACGGGCATTCTACAGTGAGTTGAGCTTGGTGGTGGCACCAGACTGCTTGTTTGGGGTGAAGTCTTACAGGCAGAATTCTGATTCTAGAGTCCCAGCTTTTCCTGTTCTATTCTGCTGTATCCAGTTTCCCCAGAAGAGGGACACTGAGACTTGTCCTTTCAGGTCCATGACCACATCTGTGTGAGTCCTCAGGGTGGGCACTGCAGTTACCAGTGTGTTGTGGGACTGCTTTTGGCAGGAGTGATTGCATTCTTCAGTTCTTTCTTTCTTTCTTTCTTTCTTGTCTTTTTGAGACAGGGTGGTCTCAAACTCACACCAATTCTCCTGCCTCAGCCTCCCAAGTGCTGGGATTACAGGCATGCACCACCACACCTGGCTTGATTGCTTGCTTGCTTGCTTGCTTATGTATGTATGTATGTATGTATGTATGTATGTATGTATTTATTTATTTATTTATTTATTTATTTATTGTCTTTTTGAGACAGGGTCTCGCTATGCAGTTCAGGCTGGCCTTGAGCTCACCTTTGTAGCCTAGGCTGGTCTCAAACTCACACCAATTCTCCTGCCTCAGCCTCCCAAGTGCTGGGATTACAGGCGTGCGCCACCACATCTGGCTTGCTTGCTTATCTATCTATCTATCTATCTATCTATCTATCTATCTATCTATTTATTCTTGTTTCAGAACTTTTGTTTGTTTGTTTTTATTTATTTTTATGGCTGGCTCAGCCTGTCTTAAGGTTAGGGCTGGCACAGCATGTGGTGCCAGAGGTCGAACTGCAGTCCCTGAAGTGGCCTAAGCTTTCCTAAGCAGGCACTTTTAGACTACTGAGCCACCCTGTCAGACCCCTCTTCAGTTCTTATAGAGCTTTCTGTTTTATTTTTGGTCCTGAGCTGATGTGTTTCGGTGGACCCTGTGTCCTCGACCCCTGTGTGTCCAGAGAAGCGTGGCTGCCCATAGGGCAGGCGTAGAACAGGAGTTGCCCACTATGGTCCCTGCAGTAAAAGCCTCAAATCCAGTGTTCTGCCTGCTGTACAGCTTGCTTTTCTGCGCTGTGTGATCAGTTTCCAGACTGTGGTTTCAAACCAACCTATATTTAGCAGGAGCAACACTTCTTCCACAGGAAGTTGACAGAAAACCTGGTTAAACCTTTCAAGGGGGAGTCTAAGATATTGAAAAGATATTGACTCTTCTTAGCCTACTTGTATTGCAAGGCCAATGGAAAAAATCCCACCGAGGGAAATGAACAAAGTAGAAATAATTGAGGAATTTTCTTCACAGTATTGTTGTCTTAAAGCACAATATATGTGAAGATAATCATGACCACCTACCAAAGTGGACAGGTTAGTGGAAGGGAAAGGATACTCTGAAAACAGACCTGGAGAAATTAGGAAACGTTCCCATGTGGTGAGGATAACTCAGCCCAGAGAGGAGGGGAAAGCTTCTTCAGAAGACTGGAAGCCAGGAAGCCTTTGAAGGAAGTTGCATTGATCTAGAGCAAGCACAAAAAGTAACAGGATTGATTAAAAACAGAATGCTTTCAGATGGATCCATGAGAAACTAGGGTAACCCTGAGTTGATCCCCCTCCCATAGTAAGTATGGTGTTTGTGGGTCAGAAGCAGTGAAGGTCATCACAGACCCGACTGCTACTCTGGAGCCAGTCTGCTGGGACAGGTGGGGTCCTGTCCAGTGGTGGCCGAGAGGCCCTGAGTTAGTTACTCGTGGTGGAGGGTTACTGTGAGAATTGGATGGTACAACACATAAAAAGCACAGGGCAGCTGCATTCATAGTTTTGCTTGTTTCAGCGATATTAGCATTAGTAGCAAAAGCCTACCTTCCCATCGATAGGCAATGTTTCAGTAAATTAAGGTACTATGGTATGTATCCAATACAAAGTACATTTCTAGGCACATTTACTGTGCCTAGAAATTGCCACAGTCATGGTTAAGTGGGAGTTCACAGCAGGAGGTAGTCCTGTACTACCTACTAAGCCCCTGCTTTATATATGTTTGTGGTATGTATGTATGTATGCATGTATGTATGTATGTGTATATATACCACCACACATATACTTGTACACTTAAGATGGAGACATACTTATGTGCATGACAAAATGACCTGGAAGAAACCCACTAATACTAACAGGTGTCTCTAGCTGAGAAGGTTGAGCCTTGGTTTCTCCTGTTCCAGTTCCTTTTTTATTACCTTTGTAGTGAACATGGATTGCTTTGACAATGAGATACTACTGAAGAAGGAAAGGTTCACATGTCTGCAGTTCCTGTTTTTCTCTGTTGCAATTTTTTTTCCCTCTCTTCAAAGGAATAGAAGTTGCATTTACTTTGCATTGTCAGGGGCTCTGATTTCAGGGAGTTAGTCTAGTGAGTGCCTCAGTGTTGGATATTTCTGTTTTGTATCTCACTTTAGTGAACACCTGAGTACTTTTGACATTGTGAAATTTATTTCCTCAGGCTTCATTTCTTCGGTTACCTGAGAAAAGTCCCTTTATGTCATGTGTTGGAGGGTAGCTCTCTTCATTTCTAAAAATTTAAGATGGAACTATCTGTCATACATCTACAACAGGTTTGATCTTTTACATATCTGGTTTTATTTATTTTTTTCCTGGCAGCATCTGAAAATGAAGAGGATCAAAGTTACATTCCTATGAGAAACTTTTCCCATCAGCACCTGAAGCCATTGCCTGCCACCCACGCCCTTGAAAGCCTTTTGCTTGTCTCTTTTTCTTTAGGGAAGGGTCTACAGGGTGTTCAGGGTCTCGCTACTAGACGGGACTCGTAGTGATCCACCTGTTTACAGCCTCCCAAGAACTGGGATTACAGGTGTGCACCACCATACCCAGTTACAGTTGCCATCTCAGCTTGTCCCGGGCGTGGGGCCAGCATGGCAGGCCAGGGGATTCAACCCTGGCCTCTGTGCCTGTTTGTAGGTGCTTTAATCTGCTGGGCTAGGCCGGGCGTGGTGGCGCACGCCTGTAATCCCAGCACTCGGGAGGCTGAGGCACGAGGATCGGTGCGAGTTCGAGACCAGCCTGGGCTATGAAAGTGAGCTCAAGGCCAGCCTCAACTGCATAGCGAGACCCTGTCTCAAAAAGACAAAAAAAAAAAAAAAAATCTGCTGGGCTATTTGACCCCCCCCCCCACTTGTCTGTTAATAGTGGAATTTAATTTCATAACCAAGATGGTCCTAATGGAACAAGAGTGGCACCTAGTCTCGGGCTGTGGGCTTTGGGTGTCAGTGACTGCTGTGATGTGTTTGTATGTCTGAGCTGTGCAGAGGACCCAGCGTGCTTACTTGGCCTCATAGTCAGGGTGTTTAGTTCAGCTGATCAAGTCTGTGCTTGCCATGTGCTCTGTGCCACCTGCTGTTCTCCACACTGCTGATGCAGAGATGGATTTGGCCTGATGCCATCCCGAGGACTCCATGTGGAACACAGAGACAGGTGTGAAAGCGAGTGAGTGGGGGATGGCAGCATCTAGAGCTCCCAGTGGCCATGGCTGTGTGTGGCCTTCAGGAAGAGTCCAGTAGACCTTGGCCTTGGTGGTGCAGGAGGCAGAGGGAGGGGGTGGGGTAGGAGTGCCTCATGGCCATCTTCTGTGTCACCACCGTCTGTCTGTACCATCTGGGAGACCTGCGGGTGACCTCAGCCCAAGAGACAACTCAGCGCAGCTTCCCTTTCTGCTTGCTCTTCTGGGTTGTTCTGAGGTCTATGGATTCCCTCTTTGTGTTTTTTCTGTCTTTGGTCATGCTTATGGTCTCTTGGAGACTGCAGTTTTTCTAGTCCTTGGGGTACCACTTTCCTCTTGGCTCTTCATGACCACCTTTGTCTCCTCCTCATTTGCAGAGCTTCTTTCTCTCCGTGGTTTGTGAACTTTTAATTTGCCTCCTCCTTAGGCATCATTTCTCCATGGAGGGCTATGGTTCCAGGCTGGTGACTTCCTCACAGCTCACTTCCTTGTGCCTCCATTTCTGGGAGGCCTTGATGTTCACCCACCTCCTGGTGGCTTTCCTGTTGGCAGGGGCCCACATTTGTGGAGTAACTCCAGTTGTCACCTACCTGTTAATGGTCTCTCTCCCATCCTCCTCCCAGACATGTGGGCAAACTATAGCCTTGTAGTGGACAGGTGAGTTTTTGTGAAGTGGCCACCAGGAAGGGGACTCAGCCTCCCCGTTTGTTCCTTGTCACCACCCTTCCGGAGCCCATATCCTTGAGATACTGTTTTGGTGGTGCTAAAATCCTGACCTCCAGGGACCTCATCTTTGTTGGGTCCCGGGTACCTCTTTTCCTGTCTCCTACTCTGGCTTTCTACCTCTGCTTCCCAGGATGATGTAGATGCCACCAGGGGCAAGATTATTCCCATGTCCCCTGAGCTCCATGGGGTTAAGTGCAAGAGTGAGTCTTGCAGCTGGGCCCTGGGCTGCAGGGTTTGCTGTGTGACCCTTTTCCCACCTGCCCGCCACTTTCATAGAGTGCATAGAAGATTTCGATCTAGGAGTAGAAAGCTAATTTTAATTCTAGGTGTTTAGCATTGCTTTCTTCCACACTAGGCAAACCTTCGCATGATGCTTAACCTCTGAGGCTCCCTCATCTATAAAAGAGATAATTTTCCTTGCTTCATGTGTGTTGTAAGGATTAACTTATCATTATTGTGGCTGATAACATCAGTGCCTACCTTTTATGAGTGCCTGCTGTGTGTGCCTGAGCACGGTGTTGTGTCGTACTATTTTATTGTAATCCATCCTCAGCACCCAGGGTCGCACTTGGTGGTTGGTGGTGCTGGCCCAGTCAGCAGATCTGTGGCGCCTTTTCATGCACCTGCACAGTGTCAGAAGCCAGCAGCAGAACGTGCGTCCTTGTTGGCTTCGCAGTGTCTTCATTGGGCAGCAGGTTCTTCAGGACACCTTCTATTTCCTGTAGGTCAGGGTTGTGGTAAAATGTAGGCGCTCCAGGAGGAGAAAGGCTGCAGCCTCACCAGTCTCTTACACATCGTGTAAATGTATTCAAGGCTTTCTGGGAGCAGACTCTGCTCAGATGCTCAGCAGAGGCCAAGGCGAATGGGGGCAGAGGCTGCAGGTCACGGTCCTGCTCCTGGCCTCCTGCCCCCAGCCCCGCTGATCTACCCCTCCAGCCAGCTGCTTTTGGGGTCTGGTTCCCTAGCCAGTAACTCACTTCTGCTCTTCGTGCCACAAAGGAACAGCTTGTGTGCATTTGGAAGTATCACACATCTTTTATGGGGAAACTATTATTAAAGGAAATTCATATGCACCTAAGAGAATTTAAGAAAGGTGGACTATGGGGCCAAGAGAAGATAACTCTGAGCTTCCTACAGGTGATTTTGCATTTTATTTGACTTAAAGTTTTGAGTAGGGTCTCTGTTTTAGGCTTCTCTGATGAGAATTGCAGGAAACTGTGTGTGTGTGTGTGTGTGTGTGTGTGTGTGTGTGTGTGTGTGTGTGTGTGTGTACACGCGCACATGCGCGTTCTTGAGTGCGTGAGGGAGAGAATGTGATTGTCTTTTTTAGGCTTAACTGTTTGTATTATTTGTATTATTGCACATCTTATGTTACAAATCCTTCCACAATCTGCTCCTAGCTCATGTTACTCTTGAATATTTGAATAATTGGTTTACCGTGAGACTAATTTCTGGGAATGATTTCATTGCTATTTACTTGGTATGTGTAAGTGACAATGTTAAATTTACCCACTGGAAAAATCCAAGAGGAAACTTAAATGAAGCTCCTGCCCATGGCCTTGGGGCCAACAAGTAGTGTAAGAGTCCAGTTTAGCTTCTGAGCCCCACCACTCTCTGCCTGAGCATCAAGGAAGAGGCAACCTCGTGGGAGGAGAGCCCAGATGAGAGACGATCTCAGATGTTTTCCCAGGCAGCTTGTGCCCCCTCTGGTCTGTGTAAAGGAGTGGCTGGGGTCTGCACCTGCATCCTGGACAGACAGCCTAGGGGCTGGGCTGCAGAGGAGGGCCAGGGAAGTCTGAGCACGGTGGTGGGTGGTGGTGTTGACAGGAGAATTCCGACTGGCAGGCCTCGGGGAGTGGGGAGGGGAGGGGGGTGTTCCTTGCCTGTTGGAATTTCAACCTGGCAACTCTCAGCTACACTCTCTACCTTTCCCCAGCCCCAAACAAAACAAATGTCTCAGAGCTGTGTCAAGAAGAGCCGCAGTGCCAGCTGCTTTTGAAACTGCAGATGCTTCGTGCAGTCTGGGTGCTCACTCCTATCCGAGAATCTGCTTCGCAGAAGCCTCTGAACTAGGCACCCTGGCCCCAAATCAGGAGTTGGTTACTGCCTCTTGGGGCCCTGGAGGGGCAGTGGGTGTTTCTCTGGGCACTGTCAAGGAAGAAAGAAGTCAGTCCTTTTCGAGATTTTTTTTTCTAATCTTCAAAAATCCTTTCAGCAGATTTATAAATGAGGAGGATGCTATTGCAGTGTCTAGTAAACATGGATAGGATAAGATTTTTAAAAAAATTAAAACAAAAGAAATTTTTTTATATATGACCTTATCAAATTATTTTGAAATTTTAGTGATTAAGGTTGTTACTTTTTATTATTTTAGGTGTAACTCAGGTTTCACTGAATAGAAAGCTCTGGCCTCTTTCCCCTCTCACATTCCTGTCTAAATCGGCAGTTTTAAGGACCAGCAAGTGAATTAAGTGCCTACTCCAGGGACTGGAGTTTGATCCCTGGCACCGCACGCTGTGCTGCCCTGCCTTGGGTGCACTCAGCTGGCCTTGGGGACCAGGCACGGTGGTGTGTGCCTGTAATGCCGGTGCTAGGAAAGCTGAAGACAGAGGATCACTATGAGTCAGAGCTGCATAGTGAGACCCTGTGCCAAATACATGAAAAATAAAAATAAATATCATTAAAAATAAACAGATGAGGGCCTGGGGAGATAGCTCAGTGGAGCAAGCATTTGCCTGGCAAGCACAAAGGCCTGAGAGTTCAATCCCCGGTCCCACAAAAAATAAATAAATAAATAAACAAACAAACAAACAATAAACAGATGAATCAGCACTTGTTGGATTTCTGCTTGTATGCTCTTTATTAATATCATTAAGATTTGTCAAGAGACACAAGCAGAGATTAGCCTGCACGAGGAGACACACAAGGTTGTGGTCAACACTTAACACTTGCATAGCAGAGTGACTGTGCTTCCTGGGAGCTTTGGTCAAGGTCCCGAGCCCCTCAGCCCATGTTGGACCTGTGGCTCACAGTGTACACCTTGCTGTGTACCCTTGCCTATGGGCTGGGTCCCCAACCCCCTGTAGAGCTGTGGGGGAGAGCAGGGCATGGCACACATACCTCTTGCATCTACTGGGGCAGCCGGCCAGCCACTGGGGGTACATACTCAGAAATAGGTGTCACCAGTAGGAAATCAACTTCCCTGGCATGAGGTGTGCCCACCCCCGTGATGTGTGTAGCACCCAGTGTGCCAGCAGCAGATTCAAATCATGGAGCTGCAAAAGCCCAAGCATCCCAAGGCAGGTTGCGCCTATTTCACCATTGCCTGGAGGTGCTGCTGTGCCCGTCCATACCTTCCAGGTTAGGCGTTGCTCTTGGGTTGCAGGGCACTCACTTCAACACCGTGGCATGGTGCTTGCATTCGTGTGTGCACACTCACGAGTGCCAGGAGCGTGATTTAAAGGTGGCTGGGCAGAGCGGTGTGTGATGTTTTTATCTGCAGGGCGATATTCTGATGTACAGCTTCATGTGACATCTTGTTTCTTTAAAAGCCCGAGGCATCAGTAATCTTTACAGCAGGAATTCTCGTGCTGTGTTTTGCATTCCAGGCTTACTGTCTGTCCTGCCCTGTAAATATATGGCTTTTATGGACTTATAAATCATGACAGTAGGACTCATATGTATCTAAAAAGAAGAGATTTAGATCTTTACAGTTTCCAAGATGTAATTTAGACATTATTCTTACTTAGGAACATTCTTATTTAAAGGCAGCGTATCTCATATCTTTAGAAGTAAACTGAGAAACATCTCTGGAGAGATGAATGTTTACCAGGAGCAAGCTGTGTGCAGGCTTTGCTCAGGTTCTAAAAGGAAGGAAGGGAAAGAGATTCCTGCAACTCATGTAGAAGACGATGCTGAAGAATGGAGATCGTAGAGAGAGAGAGACACCTGACTGGGCAGAGGACTTCCTGCTCTTATGCAAGGGCAGGCCTTCCTAAGGGAGCTGACACTGCACACGAAGCTCAGTGCTGGGGAAGAGTCCTCAGAGGGCAGGGTCCTGCCTCGCTTGGGCAGGAACTCAAAGGCTGTGGGCGAGCAGGCCGGTGTGGTGGTGTCTTTGCCCTCCTGAAGTGGGGTTGCAAGGTGGACAGTGCACGGATAGCTGATGGATATGTGATATCCGGACACAGGACCCTCAGAGCTTAGACAGGGTCCCTTGCCTCTTAGAGAGGACCCCCTGATTTTTGAGTGTCAGTGCTATGATACGCTCATGAGGAAGAGGACCCTTGAGCTTCATTCTTCTGCCATGCGTAGACAGAGCTGTGTGCATTCTAGTTCCTTTGCTTAAAGATATCCCCAGGAGCAGCAGCTGTGTCTGGTCCAGGCTCTTGGCATGGCCTGGCTCAGGGACCAGAACCACAGGTGCTTCCCACCTCGAGATGGAATCCTGACTCCAGTCTACACTTGTGGTTAGAACCCTGCAGGCCCAGCGCACCTGTCAGTATGCCCTCGCTGACAGGTACTGTGTGCGAGTAGCGCACAAAGGCACGCAGGGTCACTCAAGCCATGCAGTGTGCCCTGCACTTAATCTGGTGAGCATTCACGGGGGACCTGCCCGCTGTCCCCAGAACAAATTGGGTGCTGTCCTTATGCCTTGCCCCAGGATCAGATAGTTAGACACTATGGTGGTTATGCTGGGGGAGGGAGACTTGGGTCTCTGCTTAACAGTGACACAGTGTAGCAGTTTCCCCTTACTGCAAGCTTCCCAAGTGCCAGGCACTGCTCTTGGTGCCCCTTGCATGACTTTTAATTGTGAAAATAGTTCCCCTGCTGGGCAGATGGGAGCTGAAGGCCAGTGTTCAGTAGCAGGCTTGTGACTCCCTGGCATTTAAATGGTGTACGCACGGAGCACATTTCATTTTAAACCCATGTAGAGTTTTGTTGATTGCTTCTCACCTAAATCTCCCGCAGCCCAGCAGGAAGGGTTGGAGAAGAGACACCCAGGCGAGAGCCAGCTGGAAGTGGGCCCAGGTGTCTCCCATGGGAGGAGATGGGGGCCAGATGTGAAGGAAGGGCACATTTGAGAGGGGACTGGTGAAGCTGCCTGCACTGAGGGCGTCTCTGGTGGACCTGTGGTATTTCATGAGGCTCACCTCTTTGGAAGAGCAGCCAGGCTTGTGGCTGGTGCTTTACATTGCCGTGGACTGACTACCCCTGTACCTTGGCTTTTTGCGTTGAGCTTTGCCCACCAGGCCTGGCCGGGTCCTCGCTCCCCACTCTCCACTGGCTTCTGCATAGTGCTTGGCCACAGGCAACTGCTTTGCACACTTCTAGAGGTGAACATGTGACTGTCCATCAGTTTATTTTATTATTTGCCATTAGATTTTTCCTAGTTCTGACAATACATTTGTTTTTCATTTTCCTCTTTTATTGGAAGACTAGGTGCAAAAGAGATAACTAATTAAATTGCAGTGTAGCATTGCAGGGGTAAATCACCACAAATTACAAAGGTAATTAAATGTAGCAAAATACATTTTTTAAACCTTCCAAATCAAGTGACTGGAGCATTTTATGCAAGCCTTTGCTTTTTGTTAGTTTTGCATATATCTTTCCTTTCTTTGCCTAATCATTATTAGTAATTACATAGATATTTGTTTTAAACTGCACCTTGAGGAATAACAAAAGTTGGTTGTTCAACTAAATAGTCTTTGATTAAAGCTGAAAAAACTTAGGGCTTAGCAATAGAGGTATTTTTAAAATATAGGCTGAGACAGAAGACAGTTCAAGTGTAATCAGATTGAAACTGTACTTAAATGGATTAAAGTGTAATCTGGCTTTTTAGCAAACCACATCTTTCAGGGGTGTCGTAAGTGTGGTCCCACCATAAGTAGGTGCTGGGCCCGTAAGCCTTTAAGAGTCTTCTGACTCCCAGGTTTTTCTGTTTTTTTAAAGAATTTCCTATGTGGACACATGCTTTCACTGCATTTTATAGTTTCAGCAGTCTGAACAACAAAACTTAATCATAGAAGGTAAGATTTTGCTCATACCAGTCGCAACGAGGTGTCAGGCTTGAGGCTAGAGGGACGAGGTGAGTTGGCTTCCTCGGGCTTCTGTGCTGCTTTTGTCACTGTCCAGAGTTGTTTCTGTGCTGATTTCCTGTGCCTGTCTCCCCCACAAGCATACACTGCTATGCTGAGGGGCAGGGCTTGTGCTGACTTTGCTCTGACTGCATTGCCTGACAGCAGGCCTGGCCCAGGGAGCCCTCTGTGTGTGGTGGGTGCTGGGCTAGAGGGGCAGGAGAACTTCTTGTTTACCTTTGCTGTGGCAGACAATAGATAAAGAGGATGATTTCAGTTGGAAGCAAGTGCAGGCCGAGCCTTTCTGATTGTTATATGTTTGGGCCCAATGTATGTTGGCATAGCAGTGATCTCATGTAACTACCAACTTACCCAGCCTCCCTAGATAGCTCTCACACTTTACTTCCGGTATAGCCAAGGTTCTTTCCTGTTCTGATGCTGGCTGGAAGCAGACCACCCTGGAGTATGTACTAGATCCCTTGAGAACCTGGGAGCCTAGCGTAGGGCCTACCGGGCCAGGCCTATTGCCGCGGCCTCCTGTCCACTCTACAGCCAGCTGTCCATCTCCTCAGATGAACTTGTGCTGCGTGGGCACAGCCCACTCCCCTTCAGCATCTCATTTCTCTGCCCTGGGCTCTTCTGGTTTCAGAGCTCCTGTTCCGTGTGTCTGCTCCAGATCCCAAAAACAGTTCCACAGCTTCCTCTGGGTCTATTGAGGAGCCGCTCCTTTTCCTGGTAGGGACTGTGACTCCAATTTTGATCTGGAAGGGACTTGGCCTCTGACTGAGCAACGACAGCTGGGGAAAAGTGGCCATGGCAGAGGCCAGGGGGACAGGAGGTAGCAGGAGCCAATTGCCCCTCCTGTGGTGGTGGTGGCAGCCATGTGGGTGAAGATGGGACCTGGCTGGAAATGGAGGTGTGGGGAGGGGGCTCTATAGAGACCCGGCTGGCCAGAAGCTTGGTGTCCATTCCAGGAGGCCATGAGAAGCCACCCTAGGGCTGTGCTCCTCGTCCTTCTTTCCTGCTATCCCTGTCAGGGTCTGTGAGTGTCCTGCTGAGTGTGGCCAATGCCCTGCCCTCCTTCAGACCATGGCTCGTCTTCCCGGGGGCCTCTCTGTCCTGCACACCCTGCCTCTCCCTGCACCTTTGCCCCCTTTGCTCCTGCCTCCTTGTGTGACGGCTGTCCATGTCCATCTGTTGGTAACACCTTTGCCTCCCTCTGAGTGTAAGGCGAGGTGAGCCATTGGTGTCTTCCTCACTGCTGCTGTGCCTGGCACGGCACACAGGCCTGACCGTGTGTCTGGAGGCCTCCCCTAATGGGTGCTGGCTCTCTTGATATTTCAGTGCTTTTGCACTCCCTCACACAGATGACAGGGCCAGACTGTACCCCCCGCCGTCCCACACAAACCCAGGGCACCTTTAACAGAGCAGGGTGTCCCTGTGTGCCATCCTTTTCCCTCTGCAGCCCTCAATCTCTGAAGCAGTCTTTGCACATAGCTGCTTTGCATCTGTCTGACCCAGGTCTCACCGGCCTTGTCCCTTTGTGCCTCAGCATTGACCTCAGTGGTGTGTGTCCTTTGTCTCTTCTCA
Organism: Myocastor coypus; assembly: GCA_004027025.1. Taxonomy (NCBI): domain Eukaryota; kingdom Metazoa; phylum Chordata; class Mammalia; order Rodentia; family Myocastoridae; genus Myocastor; species Myocastor coypus. The sequence continues at coordinate 35,665 of PVJA010005351.1, read as the reverse complement.
CTGGAGCCACTTCGCAACATCTTCCTGGTCAGGACATCCCCTGTGGGTAGATTTCAGGGTCTTTCTGAAGAGAGTCTGTGTAACTTTGAGGAACCAAAGGACTTATTCATAAAATGGGACACCGTGCTGGGGACAGATATGCTCCCCAAACTCCATGTGCCTGTAGTAAAGCTTTGTTACCCGGAAGCACAGGACTCTGGGGTCCACCAGCCAGAGTGTTAGCCTGGTCTGGTGGTGGACTGTTGACCTCAGAGACTATTGTCTGTTTTAAATTTATTAGGTTATTTATTTTGAACTGCCTCTTGTCTGTAGTATATGCTGTTCATTTATCAGTCAGTTAATGCTTAACAACCATTGTTAGCAGTAATCCTGTTTTTTACAACTTAAAAAGATCATGTGATAAACTTTCTATTTTGTAAATGATAAAAACCCCTTACAGGAATTCTGACGGAACTTGTTTAAAAAAACATGCTAGGAGGAAAACAATGTAAAGTATGCCCCTGTGGAAACATTACACATCCAAGGAGATGACCCTCTTTTCTCGGCCACTCCCAGAACGCACTTCTGTGAGCGGTGGCAAGAGGAAGCGCTTGGCTTAGTGCTGGGGTGATGAAGAGCAGTGCCCTGCTCGGCCCTTCACCGTGATAGATGGAAATGCAGCTCAGAGTAAGACTGACCTGAAAGCTGCAGGCTCTGGAAGCCTGGCTACTTGGATTTTAGTAAAACCAAACTTTGTTAGGATTTAGGGAGAGAGAAATAATTCACCAGGACACAGTTTATCTTCCAAGATTTGGGAAGCATTTTAATGCTTCCAGACTAATTCCTAATTGCAAGAAGTGGCTCTCCGGATCATGCTGGGATGGATTGTTTGAACAGGGTGGATTTGCCTCCACCTCTGCGTGCCCTGTGGCATTACCTGAGCTCCCCTCCACTGGGTCCTCATACCTTCCCCTGCAAAGGTTTTATAAACCCCTCCATGTCATGAATCACTCCTCAGACTTAAATTATTTCCTAACAAATGGTCTACCTCACTCTTGTGCTGAACATATTGGCCATTCTCATAAATATCTTCCTGGGAAGACTCAGTTTCACACAGATGGTATTTCTCCTTCCATTAACTTATAAATTTAACATAGTCTCTGTAGTCTTCTCAGGGATTTTTTTTTTAAGAGCTGGATTGATTCTAAGTTTATGATAATCACAGCCAAAAAATGCCCAGAAAAGACAGGCAGGCACTTTTAATGTGCTACACAACTTCTAGCTACTTAAAGGAGGTTGGTCCCAGCGCTGTCAATGAATTCTCGTTTTTTGGAAATTATGTGTGGCATCTCAGATCATGGGAGAAAGAAAAGATTACTTAGTAAAAGGCACAGGGACAACTGGCTGGCCATGCTTTTTCATAAAACTGGATCTCGCCTTTACAACATAGTCCAATTTGGATGACTTCCAAATAAGAATGGGCAGATGCAAGAGCTCCTGAGCCACTCCATTCAAGCGTGGTGCTCAGAGGCAGCCTGAGTGAGCCTGCACGGGGAGGATGGTGACTAGAGCAGTTTGCAAGCCATGAGAGAAAGTGCTGACAAACAGGGGCAGGTAGTGTTTTTAAAAGCACTTGTACATGCTTCGAAGAGTAGGATGGCACAGAACCAGGAAGTCAGGGAAATGAGGAATGAAGGAAGGGAGATTGCAAAATAAGTCGCAAGCAGAAAGCCTCATGGCCACAGTATCTTTCAAAGTAGGAAAAAGACCAGTGCCCCGAGGAAACCCGGCTCAAAGACAGGATCAGGAAATTTACAGAACAATGAATGGGAAGGACCCTCATACCAGTGAATCAGCAGCACTCAGAATGGGTCTGTGGAGCCCCACCTCGCGGTGGTGGCCGCTCCCCTCCTGGCCATGCAGTATTGGCAGAACTGTGGTGACAGCTTCCTTAGGTGCTGTGCTCAGGATGCAGCACAGAAGAACTCAGCTTGGTAAGGCCCTGCATGTTGGGCCCCTGACTTGCTTTGAGGTCTGTATCCAGGAGCCCAGCCACACACTAGGTGTCCCAGCAGTTGGGGACTGCTTTGTGCATACCATTGGGTACTGAGCACTGTAAAAATAGATGAGGCAGACCAATCTGATTACCGGGCAGTGACCTGAGCAACATTCATTATGTGACGACAGTCACTGTAAACATACCATGTGCTATCTTTTGGGTAGGATAGAGGGAGAAATATGAATATATACACTGCTTCTTTTTCTTCCTATATTTTTAAGAAGAAACCATTGAAGAATAAGGTAAAAGTAAAAGAAGAAGCTAAAAACTAATTTAAGAAATGTTAATTTGAAGAGGAGGGGCCAAGGTGGACTGGGCAGGGAGAGAAACAAGAATTCTCTGTTTTCCAGTATTTGAAATCCAAGTAGGGCTTATTTAATTTATAGATTAAATAAAAAACAAGAACAAAGTAAGCTGGGTACAGTGGCATGCATCTGCAATCTCAGATGTAACACTGGGGGGGGACAGAGGCAGGAGGATCCCAAATTCAACCCTGCCTGAGCAGTTGAGTGAGAGCCTAATGAAAAAAAATGAAAAGGCTAGAGGTTCAGATCTATTATAGAACACCTCTGGACACAATCCCTAGTACCACAAAACAAAATAGAAAACAAACAAAAGAACAGATTTCTTTTGAGAGAGAGAGAGGAAAAAAAAGGAGGGGGCAGGAGACAGAAGGACAGAAGGCCTCTGTTGTACAGAACCAATATTAAAGACTCTTGTCTTGAGATTGTAGCTGTAGTGGTATGTGGTCTCAGAACAAAAAAGCCACAGGCCTCCTCCTACAGCTGATGGCAACAGCCATGCTCTTGGGAGGTTTACAGTAGTGTGAATGACAAGTTTTCAGCCTCACGGGTGGAAGCGATGTGCAGTGATATGCATTCAGGAGGAACTGTATCTCAGGTGACAAATTTTTCTTTCTTTTTTTTTTTTTTTTTTTTTTTGTGGGACCAGGGTTCAAACTCACGACCTTGCACTTGCCCAGCAGGCACTTGTGCCTCGGAGCTATCTCCCCAGCCCCACTCTTTTTTTTTTTTTTTTTTTAATGTATTTAGTACAGGGTCTCACTACACAGATCAGGCTCATGGTGATCCTCCTGTTTTCAGCCTCCCGGGCACTGGGATTACAAGTGCACACCACCATGCCCAGTCTTAGTCCCGTCTCAGTGTGCCCTGGGGACAGAGCCAGCATGGCTTGCCTGGGATGCAACCCCAGTCCCTGCATCTGCCTAAGTAGGCACTTTAATCCACTGAGCTATCTGGCCAGCCCAGGTGACATTGCAATTCCTTCCTGAGCTGGTTGTGTACAAGACAGTCCTTTCCCACCATGCTGGACAGCGGCAGTGAGCTGCAGCCCAGAGGACGGACAACCCTGTGCAGGATGCTCTGTTGCTAAGCTCCGATGCCTGCTGGGTTAGGGGTAGTAGGTGCGCTTTTGATGTAAGGTATTTTCACATTAGGATAGCTTTACATGGACAGAGCCCTGTGGTTAGTCTGTACTGAACTTGTTCCTTTTAAGTACTCACCCTGTAAGTGTATGGCTGTGCCTGTACTTCGCATTTAGGGCGAAGAACTATGTTAGTGCTGTTTGGAAGCACAAAAAGTTACAATTCTAAAAGCAGCGACATTGAGTTGAACACCCTTTGTTTAATGTCTGATTTGGAAATAACAGTATGATGTTATGATTTTTTTTTTTTTTTTTTTTTTGAGAAAGTTCCTAGTGCTTACCTTTGTTCACTCAAAAGGACTAAAACCAGCAAGTCTGGGAGCACCCAATTTGTGTCTTGGTAGTGTCTCTTGTCCTTGCAGAAATGGCTAATTCTGGGCAGACAGGAAATGAAGGGCACGTGTCAGGGACACAGAAAGCCAGAACATTGCTCTGTTCCAGAGCAATCAGAGTTGATAGAAGATTTTTCATGGAATTTTAGCTAATAGATGAAAAGGAGTGGTGTCACTAGAAAACTGCTGTGTCATGTTGGTTATGGCTGCCCAAAGCAGGGAGGCTAACAGGGTGTTAGCAAGCTGTATGGTGGGTACAGCAGACCCCAACACCAGAACCCACTGCTGAGTCTCAAAGTAAGAACCAGGCACTGCACTTCCTCTGTAATGCAACAGGAGGTGAACCTCATCTCTGGCATTTTCTTGATTAAGTTAGTCACAGGAAATCCAGTCTCTAGATCTAGCTATTTGGTTAGAGAACATGGAGTGAAAGAAGGTTGTGGTTGTTACAATGCAGTCACCTGGACTAGAATGTGAGAAAATTAAGATACAAGGCCAGCATCTTAGCTTTCCTTGTTGGTGGGGCAAAATACCCATATCAAAACCGAAAGGGCAGGCTGGGGAGGTAGCTCAGCAGTCTAAGCCCCTGCCTGACAAGTGCAAAAACTGAGGTTTGATCCCTGGTACCACATGCCGTGCTGCAGTACCAGCCACCGAAACTGGTATAATCCCAGCACCGAGGAGACTGAGACAGGAGGAACGCTATGAGTTGAGACTACATGGTGAGACCCTGTGCCAAATAGAGGAATAATCGAGCAACTACTATGAAGACAGCAATATGCATTGTATTAATTATTGTGGCTGTCCTACTAATGTGTTTTGAAGCTGTCTCATTGTTATTTCTTATGAAAATTAATAAAATTTTAAAAATAAATGTTTAAATGAAAAACTGAATGGGTAAGAGATATTTTGGCTTGGCTTTAGAAGTTTTAGTTCTTGCATGGCTGGGTCCAAGGCAGGAAAGCCTGGTAGAAGGGTCCTGCTCACCTCACGGCAAGCAGGAAGTGGACAGAGGACGAGCTAGGGTGGGGAGGCACACCCTCCTGGGTCTGCCCTCCCAGTAAAGCGAAGGCCCAGGTGCCTTGGTGGAGGGACAGCGGAGATGGACTGGAAAGGGGCCCTCAGAGTGGGCCCCAAAGTGTGTGTGGCCCTGAGATCATGGCCTGAGGGATCATCCAGGAGCAGTGACTGCTGGCAGCACAGGCATGGAGGGAAAAAAGCAAGGAGTAGTCTACAAAAGTAGCCCAGGACAAAGTCCCCAGGACCTGGACAGTGCCTGCTATCCTCTCCTGAGCAGCTGAGAGCCCTGGAGAGTGAGCACATCGTGTGCCACTGGGGTCTGATCTGAAGAGCACTAGCGCATGAGCGCACCGGGAAGTTGGAAAAGCAGGAAGACAGGTGCGCTTTGTTCAAGTAATACATATTCTGCCGCTGTATAAACACAGTTGGAAATAATGCCCAGGTGCTGTTTCCCAGAGCAGGTTGAGTTCCAGGTGGGGAGACCAAGAGCGAAAGAGGGAGGCTTGGGGCCCCTGGAGTGGTGGACGCTGCCACTGGAGAACACTTACACTGGGGCTGTGCTTTCTGGGGGCCACTGCTCAACATTGTGCCTCTAGCCCATTTGGGGGAGAAGCGCTCCTTTACCCAAGCCATGTCGGAGTCCATGAGCAGGAGTGTCTGGTCATTGAGGTCAGTGTCTGAGGCCTCCTCCACGTCTTGTGTGTCCCACCTCAAGCCTTCCACTTGAGCATCAGGCTTTCAGGGTATAACCGTCAGGAGCACTACTGCAGATGCTCCTTTTAGAAATTTTCACTTTCTGGTTATGCGTTGCCTTTCACTGTAAAATTCACTGTTGAGTATTAGCTTTGGAGCCTGTGACACTGTCCTCCTCACTTACTCTGACCAGAGATTCCTGGGGATTTTCTACAAGGACAGACATCACTGTGAGGAAGGGGGAGGTGTCTTTTTTCCCTTCCCACTGGTGATGCCTTTCCTGCATTTCTTGTCTCATGCTGCTCGGCCCTTTTAGGTCATGCTGTGATGTCTGTCTCCTTCCTGTCCTCTGTAGGGACAAAATGGGAACAGAACTCCCAAGAAAAACAAAGCCAAAAGAAAAAGGGAAAAGCTGACCTAGGATTTAAAGAAGAAAGAAAAGACTCAACCACTAGGAGAACAAGAGACAGGTGGTCCCAAACATGTTTCCCTGGGATGAGCTCCCATGGAAGGAAAATCCTAAGGGTGATGTACCAGCCAGCCTTGTGACCACTCCTGCACGAGGATCTGCCTCAGTGGGCCTGGGGTGGGGCTGGCCATGCCATACCTGTCTCCGCCCTGTCTTCATGTCTAGACTCAGTGTAAGCCCTAGAACATTGAGGGGCTCCCTCCTTTCAGCACTTCATTAGAAACTGCAACTAAAGGGGCTGGGGAGTTAGCTCAGTAGAATAAGTGCTTGCCTGGCAAACACAAAGTCCTGAGTTCAATCCCCAGTTCCACTAAAAAAAAAAAAAAAAAAAAAACAGAAATTGCAACAAAAGTAGGAAAATGCAAACAGCACGAGGGCTTGTGGGAGGGATGTGTACTTGCCGGAAGTTCATGTTTAACTGTCTGGCTCTGTTCAAACATTTACTTATTTGCTTGTTGAATCATATTTGGAAATAATTATTCTGCGGTGCTTGAATTTTATTAAAGTTCATTTGGAAAATACGGTTAGAATTTGGTGAGTGAGGCAGGTAGCTTCGGGTAGTTTCAGTCGGTGTGATTAACCTGCTCGGAGGATCATTAGTGAGGTGCTTATTAAAATGTGACTAATGCTGCCCACAGAGCTGCCACCACCTGGCTGCCTCATACTCTTGGGCTTAGGAGAGGTGGCAGCATGCTCTGTCCACTGGAAGCCTGCCGCTGCCAGAGCCCGAGCAGGTGCTATGAGCACTGACACCCCTGCCCCACCACCCACAACCCTGTGACCCATCTGGCACCTGCACAGGGGTCCTCCACAGGAGGGATGGCCCATCACGCGCCAGGGCGGTGTGTCATCGTTGAGCCTGGCACATCGTCTATTCTGTGTTTGAGATGTCCTGTCCTTACGGTCAGGGTGGCAGTGTGCTCCACAGTACTGGTGCTCCCGCAGGAGAGCATCCCAAAAAGAAAGGCTGTAGCGACTGTTTGCGTTTTATCCTCTAAAACCTACTATGGGCGGAGTTTCACCTTGGGCTTAAATCACCTGTTGAAGTTTCACCTTGGCTTAAATCACCTGTTGGATTGCTAATAATTGGATAGCCCTGCTGTTTCATAAGATGCTTTGAGCTGTGTCTCAAAGGAAGGGTTTTAAGTAAATTATTGAATTTTGTGGCTGTTTTCCTCCCTTTTTATTTTCCCACCCCAAAAAAATCACACATTTCAGCCATAGCTTGCACTGGCCCAGGAGCTCTCTGAGCCCTACATCTGGACCTCGAAGTCATAGCCCCAAGGCTGAGTGTGGTGGTGCTCACCTGTAACCCAGCACTCAGGAGGCAAAGGCAGGATGATTGTTGTGAATTTGAGCCCTGTGTAGTGAGATTCTCTCAAAGAGAAAAAAGGTCAAAGCCTCCTTGAAGGAGTTAAACTATAATATAAAAGGAGTTTTAGGTCTGGGGGTGCCAGACAGACCTCATGTGCATGCCATGTGGCTTGGGTGCTCACTAGCTGGCTGAGTTGGGGCAAGAGTAACTGAGCCCCAGTTTTTCTGGTAGGGAGAGGGTGGAGAACGAATGCAGGCATTAGGCTTGAGGGGGTGCTGTGAACAAAGGCAGTGAATGTAAAGAAGTCAAAGGATGCTTAGCAAATCATAGTCAACCAAAATACTGCTGCTGTTATTTTTTCATGTATATATTCTAATTAAATTTGATTTTTCTTAGTAGTTCTTAGCCATGAAATTTTAAGTTTATTAATGGAGCTGAATATGGTAGGGCACACCTGTAATCCCAGGACTTGGGAGGCTGAGGCAGGAAGATCTCTAGTATGAGGCAGCCTGGACTACAAAGCAAGGCTGGTGTGTGCTCTCATTCTTTCTCTCTCTCTGCTGTCTGTCTGTCTCTTTCTCCATCTCTCTCTCTCTCTCTCTCTCTCTCTCTCTCAAAAAAAAAAAAAAGAACACCTTTTTTGATGGGGCAAAAAAACTATTTTCTCAACGTTTTATTTCTGTGTATCATTTTACAATAACTTCTTGGTAAAATGTATTGATTCAATCATCTTGAGCCAAATAATATTTGCATCCCTTGAATATTTAACAGCTTGGATGAACTTGGATGACTTTGTGTATGTATGGGCAGTAATTTTAAATAAACCAGAAATCTATTTTTATATTTTAAAAATACTTGATTGGGATTGCCTGTTCAAGCTGTGCCATATTGCTCCTGAGGTCTCTCGCCTGTTGAGGTGGGTCTGCGCCTTGCTCTGTAGCAAAGAGAGCCACGCCACACTTTGCTACATTTGAGCAGCCTGTAGTTAGCAAGATTAGCCAGTGTGCATTTAGTGTTGTTATGCAGTTGTTGCCATAGCTGGAATAGGATGAGCATTGAAACCTTTGTGAATTCAAAATTCTTTTATGATGATGGAATATTTCATGTTTTAAGAGCCTAGGGATGGAGTATGTGTTCAAATGTCTTACCAGATACGTGTTTTTTATAGGTTCATATAATATATGAAATGCATTTCTGTTCCAAGAAAAATACAAGTGGTAAACAGTTGGGAGAGAGCTTGCATATTTTCCTTTATTATCCTGTCTGATGATTCATGCTCTCAGCTATGTTCAGCCTCACGTTTAACCAGGTTACTGTTTAGCTTTGGTTAGGCTGTTTTCCTTCTGAGAGCAGAAACGGCCAGTCCCAGGCCCTGCTTGTCTTCCAGGTGGAGTCTTGGCATTGTTTCCAGATCATGGTGCTTAATGTAAGGTCAGATTTTCTTGTGAAAACAGATTTTGGATTAACTGCATCTGTGCACTTGCACACACCCCTGCACACCCGATTCTCGTCACAAGATGCAGAAGAGAATTTCAAGTCTGCTTTGCAGCCTGGGTGACAGGAGCAGACTGGGGGTGCACAAGCCAGGATATGTGGGGGCAGTGCTTGCGCACAGAGGACCACTGCAGGTGCTGCTGGGTGAGGGTCTGGGGTCTTGGTTTGTGAGCAGAGTTTAGTCCCCTGCTCCTGTGGCTCCCCCTGTGGCTATGTGGCTGCTGTTCTCATACTACAAAACAGAGCTAAGTGACTGCAACAGAGACTGTGCGGCTCACAGACTCTATAGGTTGTGTTTCCCAGCACTGTACAGAGGAAGCTTTCTGGGCGCTCGCTGCTATTAGAACTGATTGTTTGAATCCTAGCTCCATTATGCAGTGCCTGTAGGGCCTTGCTCATATTCCTCAATCTCTTAAGATTCTGTAATTGTTCATCTATCAGTGTCACTTAGCCATTTGTTTGTTGAATATATTATGTGCCCAGTGCTCTTCTGGGCTCAGGGCATGGCACCATAAACACAACAGGCACACATCCCTGTCCTGCAGCTTGCATTCCAGGCATGCTTACATTCTGTGAGGACAGTAACCTCACACACCTCAGTTAGCGACAAGTGGATGGAGGGATACTTCTCACACTTGGAGCATCTCTCCCCATAGGCAAATGTGCAGAATACATGCTGCTGAAGGACTGTGGCTGTCCCTGCGCTGGAGCCATTACCTTGAGCGCGTGCCAAAGTAACCCTCAGTGTAGGGTGGGGATGCTCATGACTGTGCTTACCATCCTTGAAGTTTTTGTTGGAAAAATGAATACCTGGGAAGGAGGAGTCTGCCTGGTACAGTTGGCCTGATAAAGACAGGAGAGCATGTATGGAGCTTTGATTTGCTGAGTGCATAGCACAGTGTCACTGAGGCCCCGTTTAAGAGCAGGGTGAGGCTGACAAGATTATTTGGCCTCCAGATGGGAAAGATGGGAGTAGGGAAAGTGAGAGGCATGCTGGAAGCATGTTCTTAGCACCTTCCAGAGCTTGCAGTTGACTGCCACAAGTTGATGCTCAGCTCCCAGTAGGATCTCATTGGACACTCACTCAGATGGGTCCTTGGGACTTGTGAGCCTCTTTGAATCCATTTATGATGGTGGTGATAAAGTTCTTAAGGATCTAAGGGTGAATTTCGGTAAACATTGTGTTAAGAATGAATATTGAGAGCCGGGCGTGGTGGCACATGCTTGTAATCCCAGCACTTGGGATTGGTGTGAGTTTGAGACCAGCCTGGGCTACAAAAGTGAGCTCAAGGTCAGCCTGAGCTGCCTAGCAAGACCCTGCCTCAAAAAAAGAAAGAAAAAAAAAAAAAAAAAGAATGACTATTGAGGGCCGGGGGGTTAGCTCAGCAGCCTAAGCACCTACTTAAGCACAGGGAGGGACCAGGGTTCGATTCCCGGCACCATATACTGTGCCAGCCACTGAGACTGGATGTGGTAACGCATACCCATAATCCCAGCACTGGGGAGGCTGAGAACAGGAGGTTCTCTGAGTCTGAGCTTTGTAGTGAGACCCTGTGCCAAATACACTTTTTAAAAAAGAAGATTGATACTTGGAATTAGAAACTAATACTATTAGCGCTATATATACTATCCTTATATATTCATGTTCTAAGTAAGGTACTGTTTGTTCAGAAGGTCCTGGGACCTGACTGTTTCGCCTGTTAGTACTCAGGCATCTGTACAGGTGAGAAGTATGTTGGCGAGTGCGAGGCATAAATAGTAGTAGAGGATCTCAGGTGTGGCTTGGGAAAGAATCGTTCTCATTTCTTCATTTGTAAGGTAAGGTGGTTAGACCAAGTTTTTCCAGATCCTTTGTACCTCTGACAGAGTGGTTTGTAAATTTTTTTCTCACTGACCACATGCCCAAAGTAGAAAACCTTGTACTATTTTTGTTTCCCGCAGAAAACGTAACAGCCGACACCCCTGCCTTGCCTCTCTTCTCCCCTTGCTGTACTGGGGGCTGAGTTCAAGTCCTCCATGCTGAGCTCCCTCTCTGGCCCTCTTTTAGGTTTTACTTTGAGACGGGCTCTTACTAAGTCTCCCAAGTTGCCTGGGCTGAGCTCAGATTCGCAGTCTTCCTGCCTCAGCCTCCCAGGGTGCTGGGATTGCAGGCCTGTGCCACCAGTGCAGCTGGTCCTTCACCTGTAGTGTAGAAAGCAGACTCCATGTGTCTGAGTGGGGACAGGTGCCACTTGAGAAGTGACTCCCAACTCAGGAGTCTGAGCACAGGATGCCGATTGTTGCCCCGCTCTTCCTGCAAAATCGTTCATTTCTTCTGCTTCTTATTCAGGGCAGTTTCCTTTTTCTCCTTTCTCTAAGTAGAAGTAAAATTTTCTCATTCCACAAAAGCACCTAAGCCACTTTCCAGTTGTGACTACAGTTCCACATCGTAGTTCAGAAGACAAAAGGTAGACCAGAAGGAAGAGTGCTCTGTTTTTTCTTGATGGTGCATGTGTGTTTGTGCATGTGAAGGAGGCACGGCTCTGCCACTGCATGAGGCTAAACCTTCCTGTAGGATGAGTGACTGCCCTGCAGTGCGTGGCCACAGATAGTAATTTTGGGGCCTCCATAGGCTCCTCTGTCACTTTGGGGGTATTGCAGTGAAACTCTTTCTGTAAAGCATTCCTGTGGCCAGTGACCCTCTAGGAAATGTTTGCACCTAAAGGTCCACTGAGTGACAGACCAGTTCAGCATGGCCTAATACAGTGCACAGGGACCTTGGATCTCAGACCCGAAGCTGCTGCTTGTGCTCTGTATCTCACAGCAATGCAGGGTTCTGAGTGTACTTGGAGAAAGCACAAAGACAAAAATGTTTGTCCTTCATCTGTATGCATGACATTTTTCTTGAACTTTCTCATTTAGGTTATTTATGAATTAGTACCATGTTCCTGGAAAATCCCTGGCTGAGGAGGAAGTAATTTTGCCCATCAGAAGTCGTTGCTCTTAAAAATCTGTCCATTGTGTTACTCAGGGCTTTACCATAGGGTAGGGGACTTGTGGAATTACAGCTTCTCTAGGGCACAGGCCGCTGTGATGGTGTCGGGAGCTCTAAAGGCTGAGCACAGAGTGGGTGAAAGTGTCCTGCTGCCTGTTGCAGGTGCCAGAGCTGCACCATGTGAGGCTGACCCAGCTGTGGAGTAGAGCCTCCTGCCTGCATCTGTGTCCCTCAGTGAAGTGGCTTATGGGGAGCACATTGTGCAGCCCTCGTGGGAGGACTCTTGTATGCACTTGCGCAGTGTGTGCCGCTCTTCTGTAACCTGCCTGTACTGTCTCCTGTATCTTCTGTGTGTTGGGAACTTGGCTTGTGGTTTGGGCACATCAGCACCCCTCTGCTGAGCTCTCTGCACATTTAGGTGACACAGCCACAGAAGGTCGAGAGAAGGCAGATGCAGGCTGCAGGCTCCTGGTGTCTCCTCACCCTGGATGTTGGATCCCAGAAACTGCATGGGGTACACAGTCCAGACAGCCCCAGAAGAAGCCTGTGCTTTCTCAGCAGAGGTGGAGGAAGGGCAGCTAGTAAGATGAAAAGCCCTGAGACAGCAGTTGCCCCATTCCAGCCAACATCATGGGCAGCCCCATGAGCTGGTTTCAGAGGGGAGCGAATGGCGAGCCGGGCTCTGCCCTGACCAAGAGTAGCACTGTGCCACCAACTGAAGCTGCGTAGGAAGCCTGAACTCGAACTTTTGCCCAGCCCTGCTCCCTACAAGGGGGACCTGGAGCTTCACCCCCTCAGCACACCCTCTGCTAGTGTAAGGAGGCTACTGCAGGCCTGAGGGCTCTTGCCATTATACCCTGAATGTTTAGAGTACAGTTAAAAATAAAATCTCAGCTTGAAAGAGAAAAGGTAAGGGCCAATCTCAGGACTGGGGTTATAGGAGTTGGCTCACTTGGGAGAAATGGGGCGCTCACAATAAGGGCATTGGGAGAGTCAAACAAAAGCCAGGTGGGCAGTTTAGCATAAAGCAAAGCAACTCACCCTCTGTGAGCAGGCTCACTCTCTAGCACAGTGGCCAGGACAGGGCAAAAAGAAAGCAAAGGTAGTGAGCTTGGGTTGAAGATAAATGTATTCACTGTGGAAACAGTGCATGCAGAAGAAACTAGCTCAGCCTTCTGGACACACCAAGCCCTAGTGAGTGGTCCACCAGTGTGCTGGAGAGCCTTGGGGTAGGAAAGTATGTGGCTTTACTCTGGAAAGTTCCATGACCCCATTTACACCCCATCCTGTTGAAGCAAGAGAGGAAGGAGCTGCTGTCCATCTCCATCCTTCTTGACAGACTTGCTTGCTTTATCTTAGCCTGTGTCCTATCCACCAGCATTTCCAGTGCAAGTATGGCAAAGTAGCATTCTTGGTAACATGTATGTGGTCGTCTGCTTTTTGTCACTGTAACAAATACCCAAGAGAATTGGTTAATGAACAGAAAGGTTTGTTTGGCACATGGCTGGGGATTGCTCATTCCTCATCCCTCAGCCCCTTTGCCTGGGCCTGTTGTGCACCGTGACTGGAGCAGGCGAGAGGAGCAAACCACTGTCTCTGCTTGTTGGGAAATGAAAGAGAAGATGAAGCCAGGGTCCCACATCTCTGCTCCGGGGCACAGCCCAGCGACCTAAAACCTCCCACCTGGCCCCAGCATTGAAGGGTTCTGCTTCCCAGTAATGCCACACTGGGGAGCAAACATTTAGTGTGGGGGGTAGGGCATCCAGATCCAAGCTGTCAAAATTATCTTTGCTAAGCCAGCAGTGCCATGCTGTGAGAGTCATGCACAGTAATGTTCCCAAGAGCCAAACCCAGAAAGAACTGGAGTATCTGTCACCAGTGGAATGGATCAGGTGCTAACAGTCTGAGCCCTGGGGACCATGAGGCTGTCAACAGAGGGCACTCTGGCTGCTGGAGTGTTCTGTCTGGATGGATGTAGTGGATGTTTCTCTGTCTCTCTCTGTCTCTCTCTCTTTCACACATAAAGCCTGTACAAGCTGTGTGCTTCAGATATGTGCACTTAGTTGGGACCATGTGCATACTCCTCAATGAAGCACAAGCCTGTGCAAAACCCAGAGCGGAAACCTGCAAGGCCCATGATGGGGCGATCCTGGCTGATGAGCTGTTGCTCCAGGGTGGGATGCTAGGGGCACATCAGTTTGTGTCCAGGTGGCCTTGTCATCCTGTCCCCTGAGCCCTATGTGCATGTGGGCATCTGTATGTATGTGTGTCTTACACACCTCCAAGTCCCTGAAACAGGTCTGTCCCAGAGAGGAGCTTCTCGGAAATGTCTGTTGTGTGAACAGGTAGCAGTGGGTGGAAAGAGTTCCTGGCTTTCTGATGTCAGCACACACAGAGGTCAGGTAAGAAGAGGGCACTGGTGAACACTGGCCAACAGGAAGACTCTGGGGACACTGAACAGAAGCCAGCATGCTCTCCTGTGGGCTGGTCCAGAAGCAGGGGCCGGGGCCTATGCGCCCACACTTCTTGAGACCTGAGGCCACCCAGTGCATGCCAGGGTTTCCTTGGCCCTTCCAGCCCCTCACACTCCCAACTGCACACTTTCCTTTCTGAAAACCAGATATATCCTGGAGTTTGGACAGTGTTATTTTTTTTTAATCCACAAGTTTTGATTAAGCAGACCTGGACTTTGCCACTGACCATGTGCTCTGGGTTCGAACAGGTTAACCCTTAACAAATCTCACTGTCTGTGTGTCCGATAGACAGTGAGATTTGTCTATCTGGCTCCCACCTTGCAAAAGCCTACCAACACCAGACGTTTGAATGTAGCGTGTTTGGCACAAGGGAAGACACCCACAGCGGTTTCCTTTCCTCTCCCATTTCCCGTTTCTAGCAGAGTGAACAGTTTCTGCAGTGTGGCCTCTTAGATTCACAGACGTCATTCCCTGATGGTTCCCACTGCCCTCCATATCTAGCTTCATGCCCACGCAGCTCCTCAGAAGCTGTACCAGGCTGCTGAGTGGCAAGGACGGCAGGCAGGGGAGAAGGTACAGGCTGGTTTCCCATGCTTCACCTGTCAGCCCCATCCCTCACAATGCCCAGGACACAGCTCAGATGTGAGATGCCCCCACTCCCAGGGCCAGTGAGGCAGGGCTTGTGGACAGGAGACTGGGCTCCTGTTAACGTTGACCCCATGGGTAGGCAGCTCAGTTGTTTCCAAGGCTTTCTGTATGAAGGACAGGAGCTCAGCATAATACAGATGGCCAGTGAGGTTCTGCTGTGGGTTAAAAATTAAAGGCTGAATGTATTCAGGACGGATTCTGTTTGTTCAGGCACTGAGGTGTGGCATTATCCGTGCTGCATTCTGGGTGGGAATCACACTGAGTGGCCCAGGTGGAGTGTACATTGTTCTAGCCATGTGGGTTCACTCCTGTTCCGCATGTAGCTGTGTCCTCCCGCAGCTGGGCCCAGCTTGCAGAGCTGCCCATGTTCTGGCTTCCAGTTGTTGGTGCTGCTGCTTCTCAGGTCCTGTCTTGTGCTGCTGGAAGAAGGCTCCTGAATGGAGTGGAGTTTGAAGCCATGTGCACTTGAGGACATGAGAGAGAAATCTGCTTGTTGATTCATATTTTCTGTGGTTCTGCTTCAAAGCGGAGGTCTTTCATCTAGCTCTTCAAATACTTCGCTGGTCAGTTTTTGACATTCTGCTTAATTAAACTGTCTTAAAGGAATGACAGTCATGGAAAGCTAGCACATGGCATTCTTTCTTTCTTTCTTTCTTTCTTTTTTTTACAGTTTAGCTAAAATTCTTTACAAAGAATGCAACAAAAATGCCCTAAGTAGAAGGATAAATAAAAAAAAAATTTATTAATATCTACCATCCCAGGCACTGTGTAGAAGCCAGGTGTTGTGCAAGACTTTGTTTTCTAACTGCTGACGACAGTGACGCCCTCTGCTTGCAGTAGAGCTGTTTGGCTTGCTTTTCACGTGAGGCTAAGGTTACCTGCCTGGTGTCACGTGGTTGTGCAGGTGGCGGTACCCAACCCAGCTCGGTACCCCTTGGTCCCACTCTACCTTTCTTGCCTCTGCCAGCTCTAGGAGCATCCTGTGAAGACTGGAGGACGCACTGCCATTAGCCTGTGCTCTCTTGGCTCTCAGAGGGGTGTGACCTGCATTCCAGGGCAGCGGAAAATACCTTTCTGACATCTGGCCTTAAGGTTTCTGGTTGTTTCATAATGAGTCAGTTGTGGAAACAGACAAATTTTGTAGCTATGCAGCAATTTAACTTTCATTCACCAAATATTTACTGTCTGCCATGTGTTGGGTATTTCCAGCTTATTTCAAAACAGTTGCATGGTTTTCTTTTGTTTGTTTGCTTTTTTTTTTCCAGCTTGTATCCAGAAATATGATTAGTTTCCTCAAAACTCCTAATTGCATTCTTTTTTTTTTTTGCATTCATTATTTAATTGAAATTTTCTCTCCTAAGCGGAGAATTCATGAGAAAATCACACTGAAGCATTGCGTTTCTGGATCTCGGTGGTTGAGCTTAGCACCATTCTTTGTCCTTCGGGTACAGTGAGAGCTCAGCTGTTCCTGTGCTTGAAAAGCTGCTCTGTGCTGCAGCAAGGCTCCCTGGTATTGACCACTGCTCTGCATCCTGGGTGCCATGGCAGCCTGTAGTGTCTCTCCTGTCCAGGCTGTCTTCTCTGGTGAGGAGCCTTAGGAGCTCTGTACACCCCCTTGGCCTGTGCTCTGCTCACAGTGCTTAGCTTGGCAGTGTCCCAGACAGAAGTGGCATAGGGGGCTCAGTCTCTGCCTGGTGCAGACCAGGGGCCTGGACATGGGCCTGTCCAGTCTGCACAGTTTTTCCCTATTTGGAAAAACCTGCATTCTTCCCCACTTGGGTTTCATTGCTGTTCCACGTGCAGTACTATGGCACACTTGTCACTAAAGGTCTCCATAGCACCTTTATTTGTGGAACATGGTGGAAGAAGAATGTTTAGCCTTTGTCATAGTAGTAGTAGCAGTAGCAATAATAATAATAATAATAATAATAATAATAATAATAAACTTGCAGAGGCCCCCACATACCTTGAACTTACTATGTAGCCCAGGCTGTCAGTGAACTCTGGGCAGTCCTCCTAACTCAGCCTCCCAAATGCCAGAGTTGCAGGTGTGCACCATCACACCCAGCCAGAAAAGGAACTTTAACAAAAAAATAGGATAAATCCCTCAATAAGGATAAAGTGAAGCGGAAACTTGCATGGGGTAGCATCACCTGGAAGAGCCCTTTGAGGGGATTTTACAAAACCCATACGTATCATTCAAAAATTTATACCTTTTGAACCAGTAATTCTGTTGTCACAAATTTCTCCAAAGAAAATAAGCAGTGATGAGGTTAAAAAATAAATGTGTGTAAACATTCACTCCATTGTTGGCAAGAATATAGAAATGTTGAAAATGCTCTGTACAGGGAAGTAGTTCAGTAAATTATAGTAGCATAGTCACAGAATATTTAAAAAAAAAACCCATGAGCCTTTTATTTTTTACTTATGTATGTTTTTATTTATTTTTGGTGGTACCAGGGATTGAACTCAGGACCTTGTGCTTGCCAGGCAAGTGCTTATTCTACTGAGCTATCTCCCCAGCCCCAATGAGCCTTTTCAAAAACATTTTCAAACAACTTTTATAATATAGAATTGTTAATATTGTACTTTAAAGGTGGTCTCAAAAAAAAAAAAAAAGGTGGTCTCCATTTTAAAAATAGGTGTGTGTCTATAATAGATATGCATTACAAAAGATACCTGGAGCCAATGCTCCTCTCCCTGGCACTACCAGAATTCCTGTATCAAGTTTAGGTCTTGTGTCCAGATTTGCTGCCTGGAGTCTTTAACCTCAGGGTGTGAGGGGATGGAGCTCCCGAAATGCTGAGGGTCCTGGCCACACAGCAGGACCCTGCGCCCCCACCCACCCTGAGCCAAAGTGCTTGTGACCCCAGTGTTCACATAGGTGCACACCCGTCAGTCGTCAGGCTCGCTCCTCCAGCAGCATCTCCCTTGCTCCTCCCTGTCCAGGCCTAGAACAGGGGAGCCGCTTAGAATGAAGATGACCCCATTCAGTGAAGTGACCTGTACGATGTGCGAGTCTCTTGTTTCACAGCACTTGCACCGTCTGTGTTTTTCATGACCCAGTTTGAAGTGAAAGGAGTGGCTCTAAAAAAGCAATCAGGAGCAAACCATCTGCAGCAGGTCCCTGTGACCCCCTAGAGCAGTCTCACCTGTTCAGTGTCCGTGATCTAGAAAACCTTTGCTCAGTGCTGGCCAGCAGACCCAGCAGGAAAGGCTTCATGCCCACTGCAGCTTCTGGTGCGGTGCGCACAACCTTTAATGGTGAAGTCCTGCAGGTGAGCGATAGTGCCACAGTGATAGGAGTGGCTTTGCCAAGCCCCTAACCTAGTCCCTAGTGCCCTCACCCTCCGCCTGCTCCACCCAGTGCCCCCATCTCTAAGCAAATGATACCGGGTACTTCTCCAGCTCAGACCTGTCCCAGGCTATACACAAGGGTATGGAGTGGCTCTCATTCTGAATCGCTGGGCTCCAGAGCATGCCTCACTGCTGACACCCCTCGCCCCACCTCTCCAGGTACCTCCCACCTAGCCTCACCCCAGCAGTTGAGTGAGATTCCATTCACACAGCTGAGCTGGCACTTGGAGTGGCCCTGCCCCTGCCACGCCCGGAAGCTGCTCCTGGCGTTGGCTCCGCAGCATCTCCTTCTCTCAGCCTCATTGCCTTTGTCCCCAGCTTCTGCAGTGGCTTCCTTGAATGTCATCCTATACCTTGCTTGCTGCTTCCTACTCAGGTCTTTACTCAAAAATTGCAAACTGATTAGACAGGTAAGTTAGGTGCTTTTAGAGACTGGGGCAGGAGCATCCCAATTTCGGTCCCAGCTGAGTGACTTCCTGAGTCCCTGTCTCATGGCTTAAAACGAAACAGAACCACAGATGCAGCTCAGTGTGAAGGTCCTCTGCTCAGTGCCTTCCATTTGTCCACAAAACACCTCCAGCAGTTCACTTGATACTCAGGAAAAGACTTAATTTTTTTTTTAACTTCTGAGACTTTATATTCTATCCTACTATGTGTCAGAATCGCTGAAGGACCTTTAACACACACACACACACACACACACACACTGGGGCTATCATCCCATAATTCAGATTGAGCTGGTGAGAGCTAAAGTCACATCGTGAGAGTTTTCACAGCTCCCCAGGCAGCATGGAGCATTGTAAAAGCTGAGGCACACCATTTGGTCCCAAGGGTGCGGGGAGGACAGTACTCCCGGGGCCTGACCTGAACTCCTGACCCACAGGATGTGATGACTCAGCGTCACCGCCTCAGAGACCCGGGCAGCCTGTGTTGGAGGACATTGGCTCCACCAGCATCCAACATAGTTTCTCCTTCCTGTACCCAAGCATGCTGGCTTCTGTCACCTGTTGGGGTCACAGAAAGGGTTTCTGGATGCATCCAGAAAGGCACAGATGGGTTATGAAGCAGAGGTTAAAAAAAAAAGAGCATCCTCTGAAGGGGCTGTGGGCTCTTGGGCGGCAGAGGCAAGCAGGCAAGTGGAAGGCTGCTGCATGTGCCGTGACTTCTGGTCCCTAGCCTTGCTGAGCTGAGGGCTGCTGCTGCAGGAAGGAGATTAGGTGTACCGTGTCAGACAAGCACTCTCAAAACCAGGAAGCAGGAGAAGAAAGCGCTCCTGACACGTCTGGCACTCTTGTGTGGCCAGTGTTGCCCTGATGTGCTGAGCTTCAGCTTGGTCACCTGGGCCGTGTGCCTGTCCCTTCTTCCATAAGAAGCCTGTTTGTCAGCACTGTTACCCTCTCCCCAAAGAGCTGACTCTATCATACCTGCCTGCTCCTTTTCCTCATTGTGCCCTGGGGTCTGGGGTATCACTTGTGCCCCTAGAGACCTTTAAGTAGGTCAGAACAACACATTAATTAACTCCAAAATCACTTTGACCTCAAGGCAGAACATTTATTCTACACTGAGATATTCCAGGGAAAGCCCTACATACATTGTAATGATAAAATGCCCACAAGACACTCTGTATTTGAATATTAACTTTATCTCATTATCAAGTTCCCAAGGTATTAAAATGAAACATTACATTGCATTCAAATTGAAATCCAAAGGTACTAAAATTAACTTCCCTGGCTCATTTGTGTTAAATGCATAGAGATTAAAGTTCACAAGGTGCCCTGTCCGATTTCTGATTCTGCTCAGGCCCACTGCAGCCGGTGCTGTCTGTGTGGTGTGTGAGGTTCTCTTCGGGAACGCCTGATACCAAACCTGCATTGTGCCTCGCTCATTCAAACGAGACAGGCTCCCAGGGCACAGGATTCCCACACCTCTGGCCGCACACGTGGAAGTGGACACGAGCCCAGTTCCAGGCCTCCGAGCACCACCCGTGGCCGTGCAAGCCCAGAGGTGCAACCCCTCCAGACTGCAGCCTCCTCCCAGGATATGCGTGCAGGAGGGGAGGGTGTAGGGCTGTGGCGCCTTGTGCCTCTTGTGGGAGCAGTCTCCTCACCAGCCTCTGCCCAGCCCCCTGACCCTATGCGCACAGCAGCTGGGCCTGGGCACGCCCTCGCTCCTGCATCTCTCTTCTTCCTACCAGCGTTTCCCACCTATGTCTGCGTGCGTTCTCCTGTAAGAATTCCGCTTTTGCCCTTAAAAAAAAAAAAAGCCTCTTTTTCAGCCAAGTTGCTCTTTCTGGCTTTATTTGCTTTCCCCTCTGCCATTGCTTTTGGGCTGTATTTCGCTTTATTCCTCTTTGATTTTCCTAAGCAACTTTGATTTCTAAAAACAAAAACCTTTCATTTTTATTTTTTTAGATTAGTTTTATTGATACATTCTAGATGTACATAATGATAACATTCATCATTGGGAATTCGTACCTATACATAATATATATATATATATACACACATATATATATATATATTTTTTTTTTTATGAAGCATTTTTTAAATCAGATTTTATTGGTACATTTTAGGCACACATAGCGATCATATTCACATAGAGAATTTGTACCTGTACATGATGTGACTTGTTTCATTTTTTCACACCGCTCCCCTTCAGCCTCCTTCCCCTTTTAGTTGTAGAAGCTTTGTTTCCATTCTTTCCTTCTAGTCTTCTTTTTCTTTTCCCTTCCTTTCCTCGTCTCCCTTCCCTGATCCTGCTTCCCATCTGAACATGTGTTCTCCTGTTTCGCATTATCTGTCACGCATTTTGGGCCTTATTTACCTTCCCAGTTTCTCACACCGGAGAAGCAGTGTGATACTGACACAGGCATGTCTGATTTATTTCACTGAAGAGTGTGGAAGAAACAAAGGACCTTTCAGACAGCAGCGCTGCATCACGTTACCTTTTCTGTGTCAGCGCCAGGCAGCAGTGTCCCTGTGTTTTCCTGGTAGCAGCCTCTGCCTGGGCTTCTTGTTGCTCAGATGCTCCTTCTGCTGTGATGCAGAGCCTGTCCTGGGTGAAAGAACCTCCAGCCTCCTGAGACTTTGGAAAATCTTGGAGAGCAGCTGAACACACCTCTCTGTGCTGGGAAGGGCAGGCACACATGGATCGCCAAGGAAGGCCTTGTTGTCTGTTTTCTGAACTCCTTACTCCTGTGTTTTTGAGAAAACTGTCTGATCCCGATATATTTTTCTAGTGTATTCAATTTAATTTGAAAGGGGCCTGATGCGTAAGGTAGAGTCCACAGTTTTCCTATATTTGTTTGCCTTGCCCTGGTTGTAGAGCAGAGCTGTAGAACAACCCTAGTGTACATTGGAAGCTCCCCCGTGCACTTGCCTATGGCACAGTGGACCTGTCCCTTTGGAGGTGTGGTGGGGAGCTGAGAGGGCTTGGGATTTGGGACTTTTGTTCAGTAAGTCTTGGCCATTTTCATATCTTTAAAAATTATTGCTCCATTCAAGCATTTTATTTCTTGTGTCAGTTTTAATATTTCCTGTCACCCACCTTCTGAGGCAGTCCTCACTGTATAACTCGGCCAAGTTTTTAGCTCACTGTGTAGCCCCGGCTGGCCTTGGGCACTTGGCGATCCTCTTCCTTCTGCCTCCTGAGTGCCACCACACCTGACACTTTCTGCTTTTCTCATAAATAGCTATTTCCTCTGGGTTTGCAGCTCTTTCATAGTGCTCATAGTGGTGAGTGGCTCATAGCATCCTCCGTCTCTTTGTGCTGTCTGTGTCTCCCTTATTCTCTTCTTTTGAAAGCAGGTGTCTTTTCCTTTTGTGGTCTTTTTTCTGTTTACCACTACATTTGCTGTACGTAGTGATGGTAGTGCATGCACATAACACATTTGAACTCTTCTTACTAGCCTGCTCTTTCCCCTCCCCTTCTTCAGCCTTTTGGCAATTTTTCTATTCTAACATTTACAAGAGCCCGCTTGGTGTTTTGGCTGATCTCAGCGCTGTGGTTCCTTTCCCACCGCTGCCGCTTGCCTGTTGGCGCAGAACAAAGATGCAGATGACAGCTTTCCCTCAGAGCTCTGTGAGACAGGAATTAGTGGGGATACATTGCAGTTGCTAAAAGAAAACTGTCAATCTGGAACTACACATCTAGCCAAAATATCCTTCAGAATTGACAGCAAAATAAAGACATTTCCAGGTAAATTAGCTGAGGAGAGACTGTGCCCAAAAGAACGATGCTATAGGAAATGTTATCGTTTCTGCAATGTGAAGGCACTTGGTCTCCACAGACCTGTGCGTGGAAACTGGAAGCTGCGCAACAGAAAGGTGTGGGCAGAAAGAAAGCGTTGTTATTACACTGAATTAGCTTGCAGTACACTTGGCTTGTTATAGTAAGCATAATCTGGTGTGGTGGCACATAGCTGTAATCCCAGTGCTCAAGAAGCAGAGAGAGACAAGAGGGTTGCCATGAGTTCGAGGCCAGCCTGGGCTACAGAGACAAGACCCTGTCTCAAAACAAACAAACAAACAAAAAAGTATAATAGCAAAGTAGTCCATAACCTGTATAGAGGAAAAATGTGCGAGAACCTTTGCTCAAAGGTTAAGTGGGGAGTGCTTTGCTTGTAAGGAGGCTGAGGCAAGTTCATGAGTGTGTGAAACCCTAGCAGTGATGGAGAATCTTTGAGGTAACAAGCAGCCTGCTGTGGTCTGCATGCTGTAGGAGCGCCACACTGCTCTAGAGCCACCTCTCAAGAGGGGCAGGGGTGAAAGTAATAAGCAAGTTGTGGAGGAGCCCAAATTGGCACAAGCTAAGAGAATTCTGGAAAGGAAGAGAAGAAAAACCACGTAGAAGAACAAGTAGAATGATAAGCTCAGCCATATAATAAATACATTAAATGCAAATGGCATAAACATCCCATTAAAGTATAGAAATCGTGAGACTGGATAAAGACTCAATTATACGGTGTCTCTGTGAAACACACTTTGAATATAAAGATGAAAAACTGACACTGATATACCAACACTTGGAAGAAAGCTAGAGTGGCTCTGCCAATGTAAGAAACATAGATATGAGGACAACGACTATTCCTGAAAATGGAAGGAAGATTTCCTGGTGACAAAAGCATCAAGTCATCACGGAGACGTCACAGTCAAAGCACATATTGTGACAGCAGAGGCTCCCACACCTAAAACTGAGTGACAGTTGTGAAAGGGGGAGCAGACTGGAACTGGAAAGTTCAGCTTACCCAGGGAGCCCTGGAGCAGTGTGAGAAAGCCTCAGGAGGGCTGCGAATATGGGCAGCTTGAGCGCCTTCTCCCGGTTTGGCCAGCTGTGCTCACAGGGCACCGAGTCACCGAGTCTTTCTCACGGAACCTTCACCAGCAGGGGCTGTGTGCTTGTACAGAAAGCAAACCTCAGTACTTTCAAAAGGTCTGAAGAGGGCCCTGGCGGGATGGCTCAGTGGTCTAAAGCGCCTGCTTGGGGAAGCTTGGGCGGCTTCAGGGACCATGGTTCGATCCCCGGGAGCACATGCTGCGCCAGCCCTGCCCTCAGGGCGGGCTGAGCCGGCCATAAAAATGAGTGAATAAACAAACAAAGATTCTGAAACAAGAAAAAAATAATAATAATAATTTAAAAAAAAAAAAGGTCTGAAGAATGCACCGTGTCTTCCAGACAGTACATCTGGAAACAAGTAGTGGTGTCATTAAAGTCCCAATGTATTTGAAAATTAAACAACATAGTTGCAAATACAAGGTGGAAACAAGAAGCGGTTTTGAACTCATTGAAAGTGAAAACACAGCATGTTTAATAAATTTGGAAGATGGAGTTTCCAATGCTTAGGCTAATAAACAAATTAAGCCAATGTTATTCACAGAAAAGAAATAACGGGTAAGGTGGAAATCATTGAATAGTAAATAGTAGAAGAAGTCAGTGTAATCAAAAGCTAGATACTTGAAAGATCAATAATGGATGAATGTTTCTGCTTGGCTAGAAAGAAGGGGAAAGAACAAAAATGACGTCTATCAGGAAAGAGCCTGAAGCCGGGCGTGGTGGCACATGCCTGTAATCCCAGCACTTGGGAGGCTGAGGCAGGAGGACAGGAGGATCGGTGCGAGTTCGAGACCAGCATGAGCTACAAAAGTGAGCTCAAGGCCAGCCTGAACTGCATAGCGAGACCCTGCCTCAAAAAAAAAAAAAAAAAGACAAAAGAAAAGGAAAGAGCCTGAGGCACAACAGGCACAAAAAGAATAGTAAGGGAGTACAACTTTATGACAAAAATCTTGCAAGTTAATTAACACATTTTTCTTATAAAACAGCATTAAGACTGAACAAATAAAAAAAAGTAGAAAAGCTCCATAGCCTGTTTTTAAAAATTTTGCAACTAAAAGCTTTCCATAGCAAAATTTTCAGGAATGGGGTTCAATCCTAAGTGTCTTCAATTATTTAAGGGAGAATGAACATTTGGTCTTTTTCCTTCAAAAAAATAAGAGTATGGAATTCTTTCCATCTTACTTTATGAAGCCACCATACTCTTCTCCCAAATGACGCTGGGAGTCAAACCCCTACAGGGTGATATTCCTTGTGGATAGCACCACAAGATCCTTTCAAAATGGTGATGCAGCAGGAACAGCGACGCATCTCAGCGCTGCTCTGTTGGTTTAATGTTGGAACACTAAACACCTAGACTCCTTCCTATTCACAGAGTGAAGGAGAGAAGACTAATGTCAATACAAGAACAGTGTGCAGCACAAAAAGCAACAGTCATAGAACTTACAGCAAAAGAAGCATGAAATAAATTCTCACAGCCCACAAGAAAGAACCAGCCCTACCAGTACCGCCATCTTTAACTGGTAGCCTTCAGAACTGTGAAGCAGTAAATTTCTACATCTGGGTTGTGCTATTTTCTTGTGGCACCCTATCAAACTGCATAGTAGCCAAAAACACTTTTTTAAAACTCTCTCAGGCTTTCACAGAAAGCAAACTGGCTAAGCAATGGCCATGACTCGTCCCAAAGGCTGACACTAGCAACAGTTCAACAAAGTACTATACATGGTCCCAAACTTAATCCTGAGGGAACTTGACCTTGGAAGATACAAAAAATGAATGTTTTGTTATACAGGTCTTGCTTTGACTTGCCCTTGGTCACCCAGCAAAAAAAAATGCTTAATTACAGTGCATGAAACGCAGAGCTAGATTGATGAGATGAGCTGTAGGAGGCTTGGATCAATAGCCTCCAACATTGCAAGCTTCACTGGTGGCCCACTGCAATTGCAGAACATTTGACTGTGTATGCATATGCTTCCTCTTAGTCCAAAGAGAAGAATTTTCTTTTCCTTTTTTTTTTTTTTTTTTTTT
>PVJA010005350.1:0-79609 GCA_004027025.1 Myocastor coypus | reverse complement strand
AAAAAAAAAAAAAAAAAAATGAATGTTTAGTTATGCAGGTCTTGCTTCGGCTTGCCCTTGACCACCCAGCAAGAAAAAAAAAAATCCCTAATTACAATGCATGGAAAGCAGAGCTAGATCGGTGAGATGAGCTTTAGGAGGCTCAGATTCAATAGCCTCCAACGTCACAAGCTTCACTGGTGGCACACTGCAATTGCAAAACCTTTGATTGTATATGTATCTGCTTCCTTTTAGTCCAAAGAGAAGTATATTCTGTCCTGTTTTTTTTCTTTCTTTCTTTCTTTTTTCTATGCGACATTAATAGGGAGGTGGGTCATGCCCACACACTGCACTCTATAGAATGATTGTGAGGACAATATGCAATATGTTAACTTTCAAAGAAAAAAAGGGAGAAAAGAAAAAAAAAAGTAATGTGGATTTAGAAAGGTTAATGTTTAGTTGTTTGATCAATCTTATATACCTATATGTATTAATCTAAACTGATCCGATGATGAAAATATGTAATATTACCATTGTTAAATTTAAACAATAAAAGAATTGAAAAAAAAGCCTTAAGTTTTTCCTTTTTATAGCTGAATAATACTCCATTATATAAAAAGACCACATCACATTTTTTTTATCCATTCCTCAGTTGATGGGCATTCAGGTAACTTGCAAAATTTAGCTATGACAAATTGTGCTGCTATAAACATGGATGCACATATATTGCCATGGTATGGTGTTTTCAGTTCTTCTGGAAAAATATCCAAGAGGGAAAGTCTGAGTTAAGTAAGACCTCAAATTCCAGCTTTTGGAGGAATCTTCATACGGATTTGTACAGTGGTGGCAACAGCCTACACTCCCAGCAACAGTGGAGAAGAGTTCCTTTTTCCCCATAACCCCTCCAGCATTTGTTATTGGTTGACTTTTTGATGATAGCCATTTTTCTGAGGTAAGATGGAATCTCAGCATTGTTTTAATTTGCATTTCTTGAATGATTAATGATATTGGATAATTTTTGTATATGTGTTTGCCATTTGTATTTCATCATCTAAGAAATATATATTCATCTCAGATGCCTATTTTCAGATTGGGTCTTTGAATTTTAATTTTTTTGTTGTCATTGTTACTTTATTTATTTATTTTTTAATTTTTGAGAGTTACTTGTTGGCTTCCAAATGTCCATGTAATCATAGAACAGTGTTCTTTTTACCATTTATAGAATATTTTCTCTCTCAGCAATCATTGCTTTTCCAGTTTCAATATTTTGTTTTCATTTTCTTTTATTATTTCTTATGCAGCCCCTTTGTTTTGTTTTTTGTTTGTTTGTTTTTACGTAGATACAGGTTTTATTTTTTATTAATTTAATGAGAAAGAAATAGCAATGAGACAGTTTCAAAACATGTTAGTAGGACAGTTATAGTAACTAATACATCACATATTGTCTTCATAGTAGTTATTCAAAGTACAAGATGCAGACATGATATCTTGTCTAAACACTATTAGTACAAATCTTTCTTTTCATTGAGCTAAGAGAAAGTAGCTGTTTATCCTATTTTGTATAGGGTCTGTTTTTTTTTTTTTTTAATTCTTTATACATTCTAGATAGAAGTCCTTCATCTGAGGGACAGTCAGTTAAGTTATTTTCCCAATTCATGAGGGCTGTTTTTACTCCATTGATAATGTCTTCTGATGTGCAGAAACTTCAAAAATATGAGATCCAATTGTTGATTCTTTAAAGTATTTCCCATGCAGTTTGTTTTGTTCATGAACTCTCTACCTACCTCTATGTCTTCAAGATTTCTACTAACCTTCTCCTCCAGTAGATTTAGTGTTTCTGTTTTAATATTTATTTTTATTTTTATTTTTTTGAGACAGGGTCTCGCTATGCAGTTCAGGCTAGCCTTGAGCTCACTTTGGTAGCCCAGGCTGGTGTCGAACTTGCACCGATCCTCCTACCTCAGCCTCCCAAGTGCTAGGATTATAGGTGTGCACCACCATTCCCAGCTCTGTTTTAATATTTAAATCTTTGATTTGTTGTGGCTGTAGTTTAGTGCATGGTGATAGACATGGATCTAATTTTAGCCTTCAGCACGTGGGAAGCATTATTTATTAAAGAGGCTATCTTTCTTCCAATCAATATGTTGAGCCTGTTGGTCAAAGACAAGGTGGCTGAGTGTGTTTGTAGTTCTGTCTGCATCTTCTGATCCTCGGATCTACTTTTTGCCAGCACCATGCTGATTTTGTCACAGTAGCTTTGTAACATAATTTCAAATCAGGGATTATAATGCCTCCTGCCTTTCCTTTGTTGCCCAGGATTGGTTTTGCTATTCTAGGTTGCCTCTGGTACCAGATGAATTTTAGGAATGTGTTCTCTAGATCTGTGAGGTGTACTAATAGTATTTTAATCAGGATTGCACTGAATCTGTATAACAATTTTGGGAGTATGGCCATTTTAATAATGTTAGTTTTTCCTATCCAGGAATAAGGAATATCTTTCCATTTTCTGCAGTCCTCTTCAATATCTTTTTACAGAGTAATTTTCATTGTATAAATACTTTCTTTGTTAGATTGATTCCTAAGTATTTTTTTGTTTTTGGCTGTTAGTGTGAAAGATGTGGTTTTCCTAATTTCTCTCTTGATGTGATTCTTATTTGTGTACAGAAATGCTATTAATTTTTGAATGTTGACTTTGTATCCTGCTACCTAGTTATTAAATCTATAAGTCTCCAGGCTGGATAGATAGGTCTGTGGTCTAAGCACTTGCCTGGCAATCCCAGGGACCCAAGTTCAACCTCTAGTACTGCATGCATGCCATGCTGGTCTGAAACCAAGCATAGTGGCACATGCCTATAATCCCAGCAGTGGAGAGACTGAGATAGAAGGATCACTATAAGTCTGAACTGTGTAGTCAGAACCTGTATCAACAAATAAATAAATAATTTAAAAATAAATAAATAATGTGCAAGTATCTTGGT
Organism: Myocastor coypus; assembly: GCA_004027025.1. Classification (NCBI taxonomy): domain Eukaryota; kingdom Metazoa; phylum Chordata; class Mammalia; order Rodentia; family Myocastoridae; genus Myocastor; species Myocastor coypus. The sequence goes on along the minus strand of PVJA010005350.1, from coordinate 76,652 downwards.
AGAGTTTTTGAGGTCTTCTCTGTAGGATATTATGTCATCTTTGAATAATGATAATCTCACTTCTTCCTTTCCTGTCCTTATTGTTTTTATACTTCTTTCTTGTCTAATTGCTCTGGCTAATGTTTCCAGAACTATATGGAGTAGGAGTGGTGACAGTGGACCTCCCTGTTTCATTCTTGATTTTTTTTTTTTTTTTTGGTACCAAGGATAGAACTCAGGACATGACACTTGTCATGCAGGCCCCCTTGTTCCTGATTTTAAAAAGTGAAAGCTTTCAGTTTTTGTCCATTTGGTATAATGTTAGCTGTCAGTTTGTCGTAGATGACTTTTATCAGGTTGAGGTAAAGACCATCTATTCCAATTTTCTGTAGAGTTTTTCTCATGAGTGAGCATGAGACTTTGTCAAAAGCTTTTTCTGCATCTATTGAGATGATCATGTTATTTTTGTCTTTGGCTCAGTTGATGTGGTGTATTACATTTATTGATTTGCATATATTAAGCCAACCCTACATTGCTGGCATAAATCCCATTTTGTCATGATGTGTAATCTCCTTGATAATTTGGTGCATTCCATTTGCTAGTATATTGTTAAGGATTTTTGCATCTATGTTCATTAGGGAGATTGGCCAATAGTTCTCTTTTCTGTTTGGGTTTTTCTCTGGTTTTCATGTCAGTGTAATACTTATCTCCAGGGATGAGTTTGGGAGAATTGCTTCCCTTTCAATTTCATTGAAGAGTTCAAGAAGAGCTGGCATTAAATCTTCTCTAAATTTCTTGTAGAATTCAGCTGTGAATCCATCAGGACCTGAGCTTTTCTTTGCTGATAAGTTTTTAATTCTTTCTTTGTTTTCTTTTTCTTTTGTAGGCACCCTGTGTTTGCCAGGCAGGCACTTAAACCACTGAGCTATCTCCCCAGCCCCTACATTTTCAATTTCAATGACTAATATTGAGTTATTCAGAAGTTTTGTATCTTCTTGATTCAGCTTTGGAAATTTGCATATATCTAGGAATCTGTCCATTTCTCCTGTTTTCCATCCTGTGAGAATAAAGATTTTAAAAGTAGATATTGATGATTTTTTGAATTTCTATAGAACCTGTAGTGATTTCATCCTTTTCATTTCTTATTGCATGAATTTGATTTTTTTCCTGTTTTTATTCTTTCAGAGAAGTAATTCTTCAATACATTAAAGTTTTGTGGTTTCTTTGTATCCATTGCATTAATTTCTGCTCTGATTTTTATAATTCCCTACCTTCTTTGGGCTTTGGGCTTGACTTGCTTTTCTTTTTCTAGGAGCTTGAGATGCAGTGTAAGGTTATTTATTTGGGCTCATTCTTTTGATGTGAGAATTTACTCTTATGGTTCTGAGAAGTTGAATCTGCATTTTCATTGATTGTAAATATTGTTTAATTTTTCTTTAATTTCATTGTGACCCAGTGATTGTTCAGGAGGGTGTTATTTAATTTCCATGTGTTTACAGAGTTTTTGCTGTTTTTTGTCAATAATTTTTAATTTCACTGCACAATGGTCAGATAATATTCATGACATAATTTCAATTCTTTTCCACTTACATAAGCATGCTATATATGCTAATATATGCTAGTCTGTTTTGGAGAATGTCCCATGTGTAGTGGAGAAGAATGCATATTCTAGTGGTGTTGGGTGGAATATTCTGTAAAGGTCTACTAAGCCCATTTTTTTTTATGAGTTTGATTTAGTTCTGTTATTTCTTTGCTGATTTTTTGCCTAGTTGACCTATATCTTTGTAAAAATGAGATGTTAAAGTCCCCACTACAATGGTGTTATTGTTCATTTTATTTTTTGTATTTGTTAAAATTTGCCCTATTTAGTTGGGTGCTCTTATGTTGGGTGCATATATATTTATGACTGTTATCTCTTCTTCTTGCACTTTTCCCTGAACAATTATGCAGTGACTTTCATTTTTTAAATTTATTTATCTATTTATTTGGTACAGAGTCTGACTACATAGCTTGGACTCGTAGTGATCCTACTGTCTCAGCCTCCCCAACGCTGGGATTACAGGAGTGCACCATGCCTGGTTTTGGTAGCAGGCATAGCATGCAATACTGGGGATTGAACCCTGAACCTTACACTTGCCAGGCCAGTGCTTAGACTGCCAAGCTATCTTGCCATGTAGTGACTTTCATTATCTCTTTTAATCATTCTCGGTTTGAAGTTCACATTGTCAACAACCAGAATAGCTACCCTTTTTTTCTGAGTTCCTATTGCATACAGTATTGTTTTCCTTCATTTGACTTTCAGTCTATAATTTTTTTTTTTTAGTCAAGCATGTTTCTTCTATACAGCAAACAAAATTGTTGGATTTTGTTTCTTGATTCACTCTACTAGTCTGCTCTTTTTGAATGGTGAATTGAGGCCTCTTACATTGACGGTTATAACTGATATGTGTTGGCTTATCTTTGTCATGATATTTTCCTGCTATAGGTTCCCTGCCTTTTTCCTCTAATTTCTTTCTTTGCTTGGTGGTTCTTTCTGTTGTGGTCATTTTTTCTCTTTCTAGAATATCTTTCAGTAATCTTTGTGAGGATTGGTTTGGTGTTCATGAATTTCTTCAGTTCTTTGTCATGGAGGTATCTTATTTCCTATTCAACTTGATAAATAGTTTTGTAGGGTACATCAATCTAGGTTGTAAGTTTTTTTTTTCTTTCAGGACCTGAAATGCTTCACTCCAAATTCTTCTTGACTTGATGGACTGTGTTAAGAAATCTGCCATGATTCTGATGGACTTTCCATTATCAATGAATTTTTTTCCTCTAACAGTATATATATATATATATATATATATATATATATATATATATATATGAAACAGGGTCTCCTTATGCAGTTCCAGCCTTGAGCTCATTTTGTAGCCCAGGCTCATCTTGAACTCCCAACAATTCTCCTGCCTCAGCCTCCCAAGGGCTGGGATTATAGGCATGTGCTACCATGAAGCTCAGCTTCTAACAGCTTTTAATATTCTGTTATTTTGCTTACTTTCCAGGATTATGATTATTGTGTGTCTGGGTATAGATTTATTTTGATTATGGCTAATTGGAGTTCTATGTGCCTCACTCAACTGTATATCAGATTATTTTCCCAAGTTTGGAAAATTTTCTGCTACTACTTCTTCAAATAGTCTTTTTATGTCATTTGTTTTGACTTCAGCTGTTTCATGGACACTTATCAATCTCATGTTTTCCTTTGCCTCTCTTGAAGCTATAGAATTGCTATTTCTTGGTACCTTGTTATTTTTGAGAGATCTTTCCTTTTATGAACACTAGCTGCAGTGCTGTCTTCAAAGTCTGAAAGTGTATCTTCGACTTTTTTTTCCTGCTTCAGATTTATTTGTACAAAAAGCGCAGGAGGACACCAGCACACCCCCTCAATGGCACCCCAGGGGTCACACCAGTCCTTCTATTTTTACATCAGCAGATAAGAGGCTTTTACTATGGAGCCTTCACAGAGGCCTGGGAACATTTAGGGGCCTGGGAACCTTTGGGAGACTGGGCTGGAGCAGAAGCTGAAGCCTGGGCCTTGGCTAGAGCTTGGGCCTTTAGCTGGCAAGGCCTGCAACCCTTGGTAATAAGGGCACGAATACACTTCCCATGGTTGGGGTGGGCAGTATAGGCAATTCAAGTAAGCCTGCAATTTATTCCCTTTGCAGTGATTTTGGGCTTGATCTCCTTGGGCTTGATGAGCGCCTTGATAGCCTTGGCATGTGCACTCATGACCTTGACATTGTTTGCTCGCATTTTCTTGAAGCCCTTCTTGGCAAAATGCATGGTCCCAAGGAACTTGGGATCTACCCTCTTCGGAGATTCGTATCTTTGTGGCCAAGGTTTCCTAATACCATTTCTGTTCCATTTTGGGGATTGGTTGTGTGTGGTGTGGTTCTTGGATTTGGCCATAACTGTACCATAAACTGTGGCTGCCAAACATCTGGAACCAGAAGAAGAAAAGAATATCTTCAATTTTGTTTAAGTGTATTTGCCAGCTTTCAATGGAATTCTTAATCTCCTGGATATCTGTTTCATTCATTTTAATTCTTTTCTGTATTATTCATTCAATGTTTCCATCATTTATCTATTCTCTATTTTTTAATCCATGTCTTTTTTAGATGTGCCAAGAAATTCTTCCATGATTGTTGTCATTTCTTTACCTGAAAAATTATTTCTAATCTGATATTTTTTTTTGTCTTTTTGAGATAGGGTCTCGCTATGCAGTTGAGGCTGGTCCTGAGCTCACTTTTGTAGCCCAGGCTGGTCTTGAACTCGCACCAATCCCCCTGCCTCAGCCTCCCGAGTGCTAGGATTACAGGCGTGCGCCACCATGCCCGGCAATCTGATATTTTTGATAGCCTGATAGAGTTGTTTCTTTACTCAGTGGCTATTATTTCAGAAATTTCAGGTGTGTGACTTCTAAGTTCTTTATGTCCTTGTCTCCTGGACTTGTTCTGGGGTGGGATGGAGGTCTGAGATTGACTTTTATTCCTCCTTCATTTTGACATTTTTGAAGCTCCCAATGTTTACCAGGAGCTTCATTTAGCAGTGATAATAGAGGGCAAAGTGTGGGCCGGCAGGGCTCCTGTAACAGAGAGGTGTGGGGTAGACTCACCGAAGCTGCTGCTGTTCATGGTTCAGCATGGCTTCTGAAGGATGGCAAGCCCCAGCTCAGTAAGGCTCCCACTATGATGGGGCATGTGAAACTCTGCAAGTCTACCATGATGGTTGGGGAGTATGTCAGGACTCACCAAGGCTCTGTAGTTGTCTGGGGCTCCACTTGCCTTCTATGATGGTGGGAATGGTGGGCTGTAGCTAGAATTAGGTTTCAAGCTCACTCACTCACAAGCATTTTGGAGCATCTGTATACATAATATTTTGGGCTAGGTATTATGCAGTAAAGTGAGACATAATTGCTGTCTTCAAGCAATGAGAAGCACATGTGAAGATCAAGGTAAAGATGAGAACAATACATCCACAGTCCCAGGAGCACCAGGGATGCCAGCAGAGCACCAGAAGCTGGGGATGACCACACAGCAGATTGTTCTTCAGCCCCCAGATGGAACCACCCCTGCTGACTGGCCTCCAAAACTGAGAGACAATGAATAAAGCACCTAATTGGTGGTGTCTGGTTGCAGCAGCCCTTGTAAACTAATAAAGACACTAACTGTATCAAGGTAGAAAAAAAAAGAATAGCTTAGAATAATCAGTTAGGAACTGGTGTATGTCCTGGGAAAAACACAAAGTCCTCTGTGGTAGAGTGCATGACCTGTAGTAGAGTAGCATGTGTGAAGCTCTGGGTGTCGTCCCTAACATGGGGGTGGGGGAGTCCTATGGAGGTTCAGAGAATAAAACGCAAGAAAAATAAAAAAATTTAATGTCCTCAAGCATGAAAAAGAGAATAAGATTGATAGTCAGCAGCCTTTCCATGGGAGGTTGGAAAGTTATAGCTCAAGCTTGTTTTTGCACAGCCTTCTGAGAATTGTTTTTAACATTTTTAGAGTTTTACTGAAAAACAACAAAGAAAAACTTAAAACATGGATCATATGCAGCTTGCAGTCTGAAATGTTTACTGTTGGGTCATTTATAGAAAATACCTGCCAACCCCTGGTCTGGGTCCAATTTTGCTGTAACTATGTGACCAAGGACAAACCTGACTAAGGTTGGACTATCTTAGAAGTAATGGGGGTAATCAATGGAAAAGCTGGCTTGCCCTGGAGGTAGGAAGAGGATGAGTTAGAATGGGAATAGTAAGTGGAAAGATGTCCAAGAGACGGTTTAGAATTCCAATCCAGCACCCAGAAAACCAATAAGAGGTTTTTGACTTAAGGAATAATGTACACATATTCAAGCACTGAAAGCAGAATAAATGAAAGTGCTCAAACATGAAAATGTATCAACTGTGACTTCTTTAAAACAGGATAGAAGAGCCAGAGAAGAAGGAAGAAAAAAACCAGAAACAAGTTGTTAAAGAGGTAGGAGGAGAACAAGAAATAAGTCACCACCACAATTAGAATAAGTTGCTAAGGGCATGAAATGCCAGAGGGTGACTGGGAATGAAGGATAATTAGAAGCTGCTGTATAATTCACCGATGATCTTGTAACAACAGATTCAGGAGTGTAGTGGGACCTAGTTCAGGACCCTGCTGTTTGGAAGGAAGAGGACAGAGACCAGCTGGCAGGCTGAGAGGGACCAGGCAATAAGAGCAGATGACACCCACTTTGCCTACCACGAAGGGCTACATGGGCACTTTGTTCATATACACTAAACAATTTTTAAAATCTGCAAGTCCTATGGGACTTTAGGGGTTACTTTTTCTTTCTATGTTTATAATTTAGATCCAAACCCTTTCAGTCCTCCATCATCAAATTTAAACTTTCCATTCTTTAAGGCCTTCCTAGCAACTGACTGTGACCAACCTCATCATCCTACTTTTTGATTTTGTAGTTTAGAACTATCTGTAGCAACTAATCAAATATCCCTCTCTCCCCAGCAAATCTCTGCCTTCTTTCTCTTCATTGCCTTTACCTCAGTTAGGCCATTTGCTTTAACTTAAAGAGTTGCTTGCTTCAAAGGTTGACACACTTAGGAAAAACAGAGGATGCCCATTAAACTCAACATTGAGATAAACAATGAATAATTTTTAGTGTAGCTCATGTAGTATTTGGCCAGGGACATTTTGAACCTTATTTCACACCCTACTTCCTCTAGTCCTTTTGCTTATCCATTTGTGTTTCCTCTCTGCCCTTTGACATAGTGATTTAATACAGAGAGTGTGGCCTTTTGTCAACAAACAGATCAGGGTTCCAGCCCTGAACCTCTATTTATATCTTATATGACCTAGATTAAATCTTTTAGCTTTCTGAATCTGAAGTTACATTTCAAGATTCTTGTGAAGACTAAATTAAACAATCTTTTGTTTATGATTTTACATATTTATTTAATTTCTTTTAATCCAATGGATACTTTCTTTGCTCTTCACACCCTCTTGTGTTTCAAGCCTCAGTTTATGCTTCTCTCTGGTATTTTCTCCTGGCTTTCAGTCTGGACCAGAGTCTCAGGACTGGGTCTTGTCTTTCTCATCAACCAAGGATGACCTGTGTGGACCATTTCTTACAGCATCAAAGGCTGGGATCTACCCACAGGGCCTCAAGATAGGGACAGACTGGCATGGCCTCATTCCTTTTTTTTTCTTTCTAAATCACTTGGAAAGTATTCCTTACACCTCAAAGTCATGTCTTCCAACTAACATTTCTCACCACAGCAGCACTAGATTTGCATAGATTCACTGAATGGGTTAAGTATAAGGAAGGACCTAGTAGGCCATTTAGGATGCGGGACAGGAGTGGGGGAGGGACAGTAATCATTATTACTAGTGTTCATCTTGTGACTCAGATTAATCATAAATACTAAGATTCATAAGAGAGACTTGTGGTGATGAAATATAGGTACAAAGGCAAAGGTTTTGGTGGACTTTCTTTTCAACCGTCAGATTTTCCACTAGAGGATAACTTCATTTGCCCAGCTGAGCTCTTGTACCTGCCCCAGATACCCCCAAGAAGTGGTGGGTGGGAAGTAGAATCTAATGCTTCTGTTTCTTCTTGCCTGAAGCTTTCTTTCAACCATACCCTTTTAAATGTCTACCCACTTCCTCTCTCCCAGCTGCTGGGGATGTGGGTAAGTAGCCAGATTATCTAGATCTCCCAGCTCTGATTTTTATCTTAAGCCCAAGGGAGGAAAAAACCACTACACCTAACCAAACTCAGTAATAGAAGGTGTTTATTCTTCCTTCTCTTCTCTGGTCCCCTGGAGCTTATTTCACTGGAAGGGAACGCAGGTTGATGTATTTTTAAATGGCTTTGATTTTATCACCTTGCTTAATGATTTGGCACGTTATTTATTAGATGGGGAGCTTCCCAGAGGGGCCTGGCCCATTAACGTATAAATAATGTGGCAAATAGTTCAATAGAGCCGTAAAAAAAGTGATTTAGAAATAAATTGACCTCTGTTTGTTACATGTAAACGAAGGCCCAGGGTCATAATGTATTTTGTGCCCTTAAGCTGAGATGGTGGACTAGGGTGGGATGAGCAGGGGGTAGTGCAGATGCTGGGGGGCTCTTCACCATAACTTTTTTTTCTTTGCTGTTGAGAGTGTGGTGCATGCGAATGGGTTGCATGGTGTGTGTGTGTGTGTGTGTGTGTGTGTGTGTGTGTGTGTGTGTGTAGCTGGATGAATACTAGTAGTATCTACCTATGGCCTGGGGCAGCTGTGCAATTGCTAAGGATTGGGATGGATGGGTTGGAGGTGGGGGTTTTCTTTTGGCACAAATACCTCTTTGTGATTTTGTTATTAGTGAGAAGTGAACATTTAATCTAGGAATGTGGAAAGAGACTTTGATGGTCGGGATGGTTCCCTGATTCTGAGGAGATGCAGGAGATGTCTTTAAATGAATGAGATCTCTGTAGTGAGTTCCTTTAGTGTGGATGCTGTCTGGTTCATCTCCTCCTATGTGTGTGTACGCAGCCTGTAGTCAGTCAGTAAGTGTTTATTAGGAATGTTAGACACATATACAGATGCCTGCCAGCATTAATGGAAGGAAACAATGGTACAGATAATCTCTGAACTAGTGATGGGTAAATAATGGGAGACACTTGTTGAGAGTTTAGTATGCACTAAGACAATTTGCTATATTATATTTGTAACCTAATTTAAAAATTTTGTTTATGCTGGGGAAATAACTCAGTGGCATAGGAGTGCCTGCCTGACAAGCACAAGGTCCTGATTTCGATGCCTGGTATATAAAAAAAAAATATGTGTGTGTGTGTTAGATTGTGATATGAAATATGGCACATGCATAAGAGTACACAAAGAATATATGTGCATTGTAATGAAACATTCATGTAACTAGCATTTTAATTTTTAAAAAACCCCACAATTTTCTAGCACCTCAGTGGCTGGGGAGATAGCTCAGTAGAATAAGTGCTTGCCTGGCAAGTGCAAGGTCTGAGTTTGATCCCCAGCACCATAAACTAGCACCTCAGAATACCCTACATGTCCCTTTTTTTCTTTTTCTTTCTTTTTTTTTTTTTCTGTCTTTTTGAGACAAGGTTTTGCTGTATAGTTCAGGCTGGCCTTGAGCTCAGTTTTGTAGCCCAGGCTGGTCTCGAACTCTCACCGATCCTCCTGCCTTAGCCTCCCGAGTTCTGGGATTACAGGCGTGCGCCACCACGCCTGGCTAATGTCCCTTTTTTTCATGTCCCTTTTTAATCACAACCCTTTCTCTTTCCCAAAAGTACGTATCTAGCATTTTATAATATAATTTTCTGGCTTTTCATCATGGCTTCATTACATTAAACAACATAATTTTGCTTGGTTTCAAATTTTATTTAAATGCATTGAAACTGTGTATAATTTTGCTCGGCATTTTATGTGGGTCATCCATGTCATTGCATGTAGCTGTGACTTGTTTATTTTCATTGCTGCATGTGTTTCATTGTATGAATGCACCATAAGCTATGCATTCTGCTGGATAGGGATGCCTGTGTCCTTTCTAGTTTTTATCAATTAGAAAAATAACACTGCTCTGAACATTTTGTGTGTGCGTGGACCAGGGATTGAACCCAGGGCCTTTGCCTTCAGCTATATCCCTAACCTTTCTTAGAATTTTAAGACAAGGTCTCACTCAGTCACTCAAACTTGTGATCCTCCTGCTTCACCTTCCCAGAGTGCTGGTGTGACCAGGTTTATGACACCATACCTGGTGTCTCTGAACATTACTGTACTTGCATTTAGTGCCCATATTCTATAGGCTATATACCTACTAGTGGAATCCTTAGGTTATGGAACCTGTGAACATTCAGATTTACTCAAGTATATCAGATTATCTAGCCAAGTAGTTGTACCACCTTTCATTCTGAAGAGTAGCTCAGCATTCCTATTGAACCATCCCTGATAACTCTTAGGAGTTTCATATTTTCCCATGAGATCTTTGTAATATTATTTGATGTTGGAATTATTATTATTATGCCCAATTTTTCAAATGAGTAAGATGAAATCCAATGTGTCTAAGTTTAAACAACTTCCTCTACAGCATGTAAAGGTAAATGGCAGAGCCAATTTTTTTTTCTTGTTTCAGAACTTTTGTTTGTTTATTTATTAATTTTTATGGCCGGCTCAGCCTGCCCTGAGGGCAGGGCTGGCACAGCATGTGGTGCCAGGGGATCGAACTGCAGTCCCTTCAGCAGCCTAAGCTTTCCTAAGCAGGCACTTTAGACCACTGAGCCATCCTGCTGGGCCCCTAAGCTTGACTATATAAATCCAACTTTTAATCTTATATCTGCAGGGGCTAGGGGTTCTATCCTTGGGCCTGCCGTGCTGCCTCACCCCCTGGGCGCGCTGAGGTGGCAATTTAGACTGAGTGGTGGCATGCGCCTGTAATCCCAGCTTTTAGGAGGCTGTAAACAGGTGGATCACTATGAGTCTGATCTAGTAGTGAAACCTTGAACACCCTCGAGACCCTTCCCTAAAAAAAAATAAGCAATAATAATAATCTTACTATCTACACAGTGTCTTAATAATGCATACTCGATAGACTTAAGGCAAATTATATAAAAATATTTTAAACACATTTATTAAACATTTTAAAAATATTTTTGTTAAATATTTAAAGGTTTTTTTTTTTTTTTTTTTTTTTTTTGGGACCAGGGTTCAAACTCACGACCTTGCATTTGCCCAGCAGGCACTTGTGCCTCGGAGCTATCTCCCCAGCCCCTAAAGGTATTTTTTAAAATAAAAAAAAATTTAAAAATAAAGGGATGTCCTTAAGGTCAGCCAACTAGCTCAGCTGATTAAAGTGCTTGCTTAGGCCGACACAGGGGTAGGAGGTTTAATTCCAGGCCTGCTGTGCTGGCCCTGCGGGCCATGCTGAGACAGCTAATTGAGACTGGGCATGGTGGCATGGGCTTATAATCCCAGTGCTTGGGAGGCTGAAAATAGGAGAATCACTACAAGTCTGATCTGTGTAGTGAGACCCTGTAGATCCTGCACCAAAATTAATTAATATTTTTTTAAAAAATAAAGGAATAGCCTTTATAATTATTGCTAAGCTCTGCAGTCAGGAAGGAGATGACTTGATTCATGCTGGGTTTGAAGGAACTTCTGGGGAGCATCTCACATGCAGTTGACTATAGGGGATTCAGAAGAGGCTCCTAGGATGATCCAGCCACCCTGTGGGCAGGTGAACAATCCTTAAACAACTCCAGGGAAAGAGACGCCACTCAGGAGCCAGAAAGTCCTCTTCCAGGCTACCTTAGTTCCTGCTGCTGTTTTAACTTATTCCCTCTAGTTCATTTTTCCAAAGACAACCCTTACTATATGATCAAAGGCTTCCTTTCTGGTTTCAGGGTATCTTGTTGGCTGGGCAGAGTTTCCAATAGAGTCAGGGCTTTAAGGTGTCTTTCATCCCAAGAGCTCAAAGCCTCCCACGGACATTAACCCATTAATCACCAAGCTGCTCTGTGAAGTTGAGAACTAGTCAGTGGGTGCCTCCCCCGCTTCCCAGGTAAAGAAACTAAGCTCATGACCTGTCCAGAGCTGCCCAGGGAGCCAGGTTGGAGCCAGACAAGAAACTGAGGTGTCCAGAGCGATCATCCTCTCTATTGCCCATGATTCAGGGCTATGGTTTTCTGCATATTTGACAGAAAAAAGCTCACTGGAGAATGGGGAAAGTGAAGCTCGTGGTTCAAGTTGTCAGGCTCCTGTTTGAATTGCTGAGGAAAATAGCCTTACCTGGGGAGAAGCACATTCCTCAAGATCAGGCCTGGGTATCTTATATCTTCAGTTCCTAACTGCATTCAGTATATTGAAAATTCTTAAAATTTCTCTGCTGAGTGAATGTGTCAGTGAATAAGCAAATCAGTGAATGAATGCCAGGTTGACTGAATCTGTCTTGCTGAGCTGGGCCTCCTTCCCAAGTCTTATCTTTTCCTTTGAACACCAACATCTTTGAGAAGGAACATGGAGATGAGACAGTGAACTTTGTTAGACTTTTCTGGAGAGAAGTGAGCCCAGGGGGAGCAGAGAGAAGAGCAGCCTTAGGGAGATGAACCAGAGTGGAAAAGTATATAGGTGGAAGGGGCCCGGCGGAATGGCTCAGTGGTCTAAAGCGCCTGCTTGGGGAAGCTTGGGCGGCTTCAGGGACTGCGGTTCGATCCCCGGCACCACATGCTGCGCCAGCCCTGCCCTTGGAGTGGGCTGAGCCAGCCATAAAAATGAGTGAATAAACAAAGGTTCTGAAACAAGAAAAGTATATAGGTGGAAGAGGTTCTGGAGACCCACCATCACTTTGCCTGAGGAGACTAAATTTTAAGTTTATTGCAGGAATTCTGTGGGCTCATATCCCTCACCCTAGAATATTCATCTGGAACAACTAATAGGACCAGGTATGGCCTGCAGCTGTTTCACTACAGCCAGCAGGGATCTGGACCATGTGACCACATATGAATGTGAATTTTATTTTCTCTAGTTATCTGACATTCTGGTGACATTCTCAATGAGTTCTGTTGCCAGGGGACACTTATCATTTTAAAATGTTCTGTGTGCTCAGAGAGCACAAAATTTTAGGTCACACTTTTCTAAGGTAGAGAAAAATCTCTGAGAGCATGGCCTACGAATTTGTATTTCAAAAGAAGATACCTAACTCAGCCACAGGATGGGTTGAAGGAGAATAGTCTTGTTTAGAATGTATATTCCTCAGTGTCCTTATTATGGATATGCTTAGGTAAGTCTACTGTGTATATGCAACATTTGGAATATGCAAATTGACTTAGCTGTTGTGAGAGTCCTTCTGAGAGAATTTGCTAGGAATGGAAAGGTCCACATTCACTGAGGCCCCATTGCTTGCTATAGGCCTGGTATTCATGGGTAGCTTTTTCCATGTTCAGATCCTACTTCCTCTCGCCCCTCACTTGATGCTAGTTGGAAGATCCTGAAGAATCTTGAGGCTGAGGATGTTCACCACCAACCCTTCTCCTGGAGTGTCTTTATTTCAACCACCCTTCTGATTCCATCTCCATCCCTGGGCAGGTTCCCTGCTGCCTGCATTTATCTCCCTGTTTTATGATGTCATTTAATTAGCTCGCACACGGTGATTTTATGGGACGAACACAGCCTTGTTTGCCTTATAACTGGATTTCATGGCTCTGTGGGGACAGGTCAGGAAATCTCAGCCTGCCTGTGTTTAGAGTCCAGGAATGCTGGATTTTTAGGAACTTAGAAAGTCTGGGAAAGGTCTGGCACAGAACTGCTATCTTTGGGAATTTGGAAAACAATCAATTCTCTCTTCTCTACATAACCTCTTTGGGGAGGAAGGAAGGCTGTGCCAATCATGAGGGCCAAGGAAGATACCAATTCTCTTTCTGGCTTGTATCTCTGTTGCACTACTTTAGCCCATTCAGTGGCCTTTTACATGGTAATTATAAGCTGCTGAGCTTCAAGTCCTGGGAAATGAGATACTGACAATGTCAGATAGACGATAGAATAGGGCTGGATCTATTACAAATAGGAAGAAAACCAGGGAAATGAAGGAGGGGAGGAGAAGGAGGAGAGAGAGGGGAGTATAAGAAAAGAATTAGGATGTGTCATGTACATGTACCAAATACCCACAGTGAAGACAATCATTATATGTTGCAAATAAGTACTAATAACTAAAATAAAAAAGGAAAGAACATAATTTAAAAAATAATGCCTGAGGGAAAGTGGGAGAATCTTATTCTTTTGACAGAGGGATTTGTGGGCCAAATAAGACAGTTGGAGTGTTGAACAAAACAGGATTCATCCAGATGCCAGCTAAAGAATTGGAGGCTTGCCGGGTGTGGTGGCGCACGCCTGTAATCCCAGCACTGGGGAGGCTGAGGCAGGAAGATTGGTGTGAGTTCGAGACTAGCCTGGGCTACAAAAGTGAGCTGAAGGCCAGCCTGAACTGCATAGCGAGACCCTGTCTCAAAAAAAAAAAAAAAAAAAGAATTGGAGGCTGCCATTTATCATTTAGGAATTCTTTGTTTGTAGTGGGAATGCAGGGTACTTTTGGAGAGTGGTGTGTTGTTATGGTTTTATTAGTTGGTTAAGCCAGGAAGTTCTGATAAGAGTGAATTATCCAAAGTTGCATGCAGTTTTCTAACCTCACTAATGGAGGAGACCTTGACCCAGATCTGCTACTGTGTGTGACAGCCTTAGCTGCCATTACTTTCCTTTTTCTCTCATCCACAAAGACACTGAAATCCATAAATAGGTACAAAGTGGAAGTATCCATAAGCTATTACTTGTTACATATGTGATTCTTTTCTCACCTTAGATAACATGTTACTGTGACTTGTAGGCTACCAGGGAATGAGTAGATGAGCGTGAAAACTGAAGGTAGGCGAGGACAGGCTAAAGGAGCCCTGAGAAATATCTGCCTCTCTCATTCTCCCTCTGTCCTCCTCGAAACCCCCTGGTTCCTCAGCATTGAGATTCTAAGCCTTGTGCCATTACTCCTGCCCTCCACCTGTTCTTCTGTCCTATGTCACTCTGGTTTCTCATATTTTATGTTTCTTTCCTTTGACTGAACCTGTGTTCAGCACACCTTCAGGGGTCCTCCTTTTGAAATCCATCAATCTGATTTGTCCAAAACAATGATAGAAGCATGTGTGAGAAAGGTAGCCTGGAAAAGGATGAGTAGTTCTTCGAGTAAAGAGAGCTGAGGCAGGAATCTATCTGTGATTACAATGTTCCAGAGCAGAAACTGGGGAGGAGCACCCTAAATGGTAACTATCACAAAGAAGAAACAAAGCGATCCTACTCTCTGATACAAGGATTTGTTTGCATAAAATAATGTCATAAATCTAAAATGGGATATTTCAAACATCACTCTCCCACACTTCTGAAACAGTCTAATTTGTGTGGAGAAAAACATTAGACCATAATTATCAAAGAACAGGACTGAATCTCTCGGATTCCTGTTTCCAGAATCTACCTGGTCAGGTTGTCCAGAAAATCTAGCCTAAATCCCGCCTGCCACTGCTTGCAGAACCTCACAGGAGGGTGATAAGTACAGTTCCTCTGGAGTGTCCCCCCTGCCTTGGGAAGTTGGGATGGCACACCTCACCTGAAAAACCATTAGGCTCAGTAAGCACTGGGACTAGTCCTGGCATGCCTTTGCCCTTCTGTGCTGTCCTATCTCCAGATGACTTCAGAGAAGGTGAGGGTGGTGTTCAGTGGATGCTCCAGCCTCCCCCTCCTCCTTCCCTGAATTGCCAATATATTTTCTCTGACAGTTTGCACAGATAGTTAAGATACCGTGTAATTACAGTTGCATTTGAAAGCCAAACATGATTTATTCCTGACGAGCTCAGTCATCTTTGGGATGACATGGTGTGTGCCTGTATGTGTGCGTGCGTGCGTGCGTGCGTGCGTGTGTGTGTGTGTGTGTGTGTGCGCGCGCGCGCGTGCTTGCATTGGTTTTGCCTTTTTGTGGAAGTAGAGTAGGTGTTAGGTCTTCCACCTCTCTCACACTTAGCTACCTTCCTTTACTGAATTAGGAAGCAATGGAATATATAGAGCACAGAGAGGAAATCAGAGCCCACACACTTGGAAGCCCCAGTGTGAGGGGAGCGATGTAATGCCCACCTGGACAATGACAAACACAGAAACATAACAAGACAAGAACAGGGATCAGGACAATGTAGGTGATAGAGCAAGACCACAGGGAGGGAGCACATGAGTGGCCTATCAACAGAAACTTCCTTCAGGAGGAGTTTGTGGGGAAAGTTTGGAGGAAGAGCTTAGGTCCAGAGAGAAAGGAAAGACACGAATGTCTTCAGTAAGGGAGAAGAGTGACCTTCAAGCAGGAGAGGAATTTACATAGTAGAAAGCTCTTTTGCCTAACTGAAGAGGTGTTTCAATGATGGAATCATGGGAAAGTGGACTCAGAAGAAGAGGAATATCCCAGTGGCAGAGGGGGCTGAGTGCTGGTTGGTGGAGTTTTGTCAAAGGGCTGTGGGGAAGCACCTAAGGGGACCTTCTAAACACAAGGTCCAAATTGGGAGGTGGCAGCTTCCCACCTGCTTACAGAGGCAAGGGATAAGAGAAGTAAGGAAGCCATGAGGCTGTCTGAAAGAGGTGGAGTGGGACAAAACCTGGAGAAGACACTACCGGGGTGTCTGACTGAGCTGCCGAGCTTGTGACACTTGGAAAGAGAGAATGGCATTTCTTCCATTTTCTTCCTAATCCCAGGCAGTCAGGGGTTAAGGTTGGACAATAACATGAGTTATATACGTTCCCAAAGTAAAATGTACCATTGCATTTTTGTATCATTTTCTGTGCCCTAAAATATGTTTGGGCTGTGAGGAGGGCACATGGCTCCAAGGCAGAAAGATGTGCAAGGTTAGGGCTCATCTTTAGCCTCTGAGGAAGAAGGGGAGTGTGGGGAGTTGGTGTTCTTGAATTTTGCTCTTGGCGTCTCTGGCTCAGGCTTCTGTCAGTACAGACCTGCATCCCAGCCCCGCCCCAACTGTTGATTATACCCCTTGGGATGCATCATGCTAGGAAAGCAGATGTGCCAGATGTGACATGTTTGAAAGGAAAAAAAAATCACTTACCTCTGAGCTTTGGGGAGAGCTACTAATCACCATTTGCCATTGCCCATGGGGAAGGCAGGTCTAAAGTTGGGTCTATGCCAGCTTTGTACCCTCCTAGCCCCTCTACAGGAGAATCTCCAGCCCTTATGAAGCCAGATGTGAGAGAAGGGACAGGAGAGAAGAAAGAGACTGCAGCCCATATGACATGAGAGATTGGTTTGCACAGTAGTGGCTGGGTTGCCATCTTACTGGATTAGCCCCTTTTGTAATGAAGTCTGAGGGAGAGAGAGAGAGAGAGAGAGAGAGAGAGAGAGAGAGAGAGAGAGAGAGATGCAAGGTATGTGTGTATGTGGTCTCTAACAATAGGTTCCTAGGAAAATAGCCCAATATTACAATATTATCACCATCTTCTGGATGATCCTGACTTCCTGGGAAATCTCCTGCCACACACTTCCCTGCTGCTTCTATAGTCAGTACTCCTAGCTTAATTCTCCTCCTGTCCTCAGAAAGAGCTCAGGGCTTTCTCTGTGCCTGTGTGTCCTTTGCCTGAGGAGGAACCTTTTGAGTCTTGCTGACAGATGTCTCAGTCTGGGAATTCCCGGCATGCTTTGCTTAGTGCTTTTCCGCCGAGACAGCGCCTGAGGAACCCAAACATCAGGACCTTGGTTCTTTGACTACTCCTCCAGTTTTATCCCAAAGCTGATGGGACAAGGAAGCAATTATTGCAGCAGACTAACTAGGGTAGGAAGACTAGAGAACATATTGAAGAAAGACTTTCAGGTGTACAAGAAAGTTCTAACGCTGAGGTCCAGGTAAAGTCATAAAATATAGCACAATATGCCTGGGGAATGGATATAATGGTCTTTTGGCATCTACAGCCTTTAGAAATATAGTTAATTCTAAAAAAAACCCTCTGTTTAGATTCCTAGGAGATGATTCTTGATTACATTTTTAAGTGTTGACATTTCTTATTTTCTAAACCAGATTCTAATTTTTCTAGTCCTAAGGAAAGTAGACTTACCTTATGACCAATACTTCTCAGAAGTTAAATCTAGGACTTTCATTTTTGTAAGTTAGTAGAATTCTATTGTCTTAGCCAGTTAAAAACCTACTGAGTGAACTAAATACCAAAGTAGTGCTAGCCCTATCTCTGTCTTTAATCCTGATCCTGAAATTAACTCTTACTCAAATCCAAATTCTAACCCAGCTTCTAGTTCCCTCCTCCCCCACCCCACCACCTAGAATCATTTAAGGTGGGAGGGGCTGGGAGGAGAGGGCAAGATGAGGAATGCCTCTGGGGAAAAGGAGGAGGAAGAGATCCAGCCAGAGCGACCTGGAGGAGCCAGTGTGGTATCTGGGAGCCCGGGGCATGATCCTAGTACTTGCCAAGCCATGAGTCACAACATCATTCTCCATGGCATTTTGTTGGGGGTGTGTCTGGGCTGGCAGCCGGTAAACAGGCTTGCTTAGAATAAGGTGATTCCCCTATGCCCCTCTCCCTTAATTTGGGGAAAAGGGAGAAAGTTTTCTTTCATGAGAGTCTTTTTTCTTTGTTCTTTTAGATTTTACAAGACAAAATACTTGCAACTTGGAAATCCTGTGTCATTAATTGCAAAGAAATCATGGAGAAACTAAACCCAGAAAACACAGCTTCCAAAAGCAAGAGGTGACCTTGCCCAGGCCTCTGAGCATCATCCCCCTCAGGGATGCTGAGTTGTCCCATTCTGCTTTGTGCCCTCTCATGACAGAGCCCACATTCTACCCCACCTCCCTCCCACTGTAGTCATTGCCAAGATCCAGATAGGCATCCACTGTGGCTGGATAGAGATCTTTATGGGGGTAAACCTGTGCTTGTGAATGAAATAGCAGCTGCAAACACCTGGAACATTTCCCTGAACTGGGTCCCTACCCCTAGCTAACTCTGATCATGATGTGTCCATTTCCTATCTACAAAATGGAATCAGGTCTGACCTCTGCTCCTGGGGAAGGAAGAAAAGGAGCAGGATATTGAAGACAATTGGCTCGTGTGGAGGGATGATTAAGGTTATTATTGTTTATTCTTTGGAAAAGCCAGACAACCATCAGCCTGACTCTAAATGCATAGAATTCACCACAGCTACTGTCTTTAGGGCTCATGGGCACTCTAATCCTTCCCTCACTATCTTCGGCTCCCATCTGCCAGTCCTCTCATAAGCATGGTGGGCAATACTTGCAGAAGAGAGGGTGCCTGGTTCCTTCATGCTTTCCCTCTAAGCTTCATTTTCATGAGCTCAAGCAGGACTTACTCTTTTCTTCTTTTTTTCTTTTTGATACAGGTCTCACTATGCAGTTCAGGCTGGCCTTGAGCTCACTTTTGTAGGCCAGACTGGTTCTCAAACTCACACAGATCCTTCAGCCTTAGCCTCCCAAGTGCCGGGATTATAGGATTTACTCTTCAACCACAGAGTTAGCTCCTGTCCCAGAACCCTCTGCCAGGTCTCCCAGGGCTCTCCCAAACCAACCAGGCACTCATGACTCCAGAACCTCATGTGCAGGGGACTGTAGAGCATTCTGGTGCTCACACCTTGGAATGACACAGAGTATTCAGCTAAAGCATCTGCACTCCCTGAAGCTACCTGCTTGAAAAATACCAGTGTTTCAGCTTGATGAGGATTTCTCAAATGCAGTTTGATTTAGAAAGAACACTATATGAAAGTCAAAGGAGGATTGGGTCAAAATTATTGCAAGGTGCTTCTGTTTTCTCTTTTCACATGGTACGGAGACGTTACAATGATAACAAACATTTAAAGAGCATATTTTGATTTCAGAATGTTTTTCTTGTATAATCATGCAATGACCTCTTGGTGCTTGGACTTCTTACTTTTGCTTTACTGATGAAGAAACTCAGATACAGTGCACCAGTATGAATTTCCTCAAAGTTACAGAACTAGTCAGTTGGCACTCAATCAAAATTTAGGGCTCATTATAAGAGGTTGAGGTCTTTTTATTGTGCAGCTACAAAAGCTCTAGCAGCTCCTTCTGAAAATTTTTTCAGGGTGAAGAACACAAAATCTCTAATTTGTAGATGTGTTCCTAACTCACAAGGATAGGATGAGATAGCCTGCAGCCCCAAAGACCAGTGTAAGATGTAAGATATTATCTTGCACTCATGTAAGTGTAAGATAATATTTCATGGCCAAAAGGGTGCATGTTCTAAGCAGCTTGACCTAGGATGCGTCTGCAGCCGCCATTCCATCCAGGTACCCCCTGCTAGCCATACCTGTGACCAAGTGCCAAGGTCCTCAAGACATGAGAACAGGAGTCCCTTGCACTATTTTATTTACCTACCTGTTACTAATTTTGACATAGGTCTTATCTATAGCTCTTTCACTGCTGTTCCACTAGTTCTGGGTTAGTGAAAGAAAATGGGAGGAAGGGTGGAGATACACATGTAATTACTGTGTATAAGATATATAAAATATATGTACAGAGAGATTTAGAAAGTTGTTGTAAAACCTCCAGCATAATACCCATTTATGAGCTTAGGAACAGAAATTTGTAATTCTCAGACTTTTACAGACTACATACACCAAGTCTTTGGCCCTTTCTTTTCATGTTCGGCCTTCAAACTATGCTGTTTGTTTCAGTTCTGTCTGGGAGGTCAAGGATCCAACAATACGAAGAACTGTTCTTTCTTCTCTGATTTAGGATGTTCTTGTATTTTTTGTTTTATCTGTCATAAAAACTTCTTAACAAGGACTCCCTCCTTCAACTATCTCTCCTATAGCCACCCTACACACACTAATCGTGTCATGTTTTTCTGCTTCGAAACGTTGACTTGTTCTCATAACTACCTTGTTGACTGCTTTGCCCAGTGTTAGACACTAAATGTTTTATATACACTATAATTTAATGACCACACAGCTCTATGTAGTCAGTTCTCTACTGAAGAGGAAACAGGGACATAGAAAAGTGAAAAAAATTATCCAATGTCCCATACTGGAAAAAGGTAGAGCGGAGCCTTGAACCTAGACGCTTATTTGGTCCTAGAGTCCATGCTCTCTGTGTATTAGAAGATGGACCTGTCATGTCTCCTGATGGCAAGACCTGATTTATCTATTACCTTTTCTTTCTTTCTTTCTTTTTAAAGAATTTTTTTTAGAATTTTTTATTTTATTTTTTCTTGTTTCAGAACTTTTGTTTATTTATTTATTTTTATGGCCGGCTCAGCCTGCACTGAGGGCAGGGCTGGTGCAGCATGTGGTACCAGGGATCGAACCGCGGTCCCTGCAGCTGCCTAAGCTTTCCTAAGCAGGCACTTTAGACCACTGAGCCATCCTGCCGGGCCCCTCTTTCTTTCTTTCTTCCTTCCTTCCTTCCTTCCTTTCTTTCTGCCCATCCATCCTTCCTTCCTTCCTTCCTTCCTTCCTTCCTTCCTTCCTTCCTTCCTTTTCTTTACTTTTCTTTTTAATACCATGGATCAAACTTGGGACCTTGCACTTGCCAGGCAAGTGCTTATGCCACTGAACTGTCTCCCCAGCCCAAGACCTGATGTATTTCTACCAAAAATCTTACACAGCACCCTATTTAGTGATGTTCAATACATGCTTGTGAACAATTATGGCAATGGAGAAAAAGGAATTCTGTGAGTAATGTGATCACAGGAAAGGGAGCATTTTAATTGTGATAATCTGATTTGCCAAGGAGAATATGGACTTCTTGATCTCTGTAGATTTTTTTTTTCTTTAATGTATTTAGTACAAGTCTACAGGATCTCACTACATGGATTGGACTGGTAGTGATCCTCCTATTTTCAGTCTCCCAAGCGCTGAGTTTACAGGCTTGCACCACCACACCCAGTCTCTTTCACCCTCTTGGCATGCCTGAGGGACGGGGCCAGCACTACACGCCTGGGATCGGACCCTAGTCCTGCCTAAGCAGGTGCTTCAGCCTGCTGAGCTATCTGGCTGGCCCTTCTGTGCATGCTATTAGCTCTGTTTCAAGAGCCCCTGGTGTGTGCCGAGCTCTCCATTCAGTTGAAGAATACTCTAGAAATGAGATTTGATCTTTTTGTGAGAGAGCTCTCCGGCCATTGGAGATGACTCTGCTCAGACTGAAGACTTACATTTGGACTGAGTTTGTCTGACTGTTGAAGGTTCCAACACTACCATCAAGAGTTTGGAGGATGTGATTTGCTTTCACGGTAGGAGATGATGATGGGGGACCAGAGACATTCTCTTTGTTGTCTCCTTAAATTGTGAAGTCTAGTTGTAACCCAGAAAGTGGGTTGTTCTGTGGAGCACACGTCTAGGGTGTGATCTCCAGTGAGCTATTCAACAAGGCAAGGCGAGCCAATGACAAGAAGCCAGTGCATGGGACAGAAAGAAGTCCTTAAGGCCCCAGACCCAGCAGCAGAATGGGAACCCTACTCAAGGATACAGAGGAACCCACCTCAATGTCTCAGCCTCACAGCGTGGGGGTGGACTGGCAACAGCGTCTCAATGTCAGAATGACTGGGAGCTCCAATTGCCTGGTGTGCCCTCCCCACCCCCTCCCAGCTCCTCCCCGGCTACACGTGCTCTGCCTAAGTGCCCCGCCCTGAAGCAAGAGCTGAGATCTAAGTTTTTGGGGAAAGTGAGATGTAGCGTCAGTAGAGAAATGGGTGGGTCCCAGCACCCCTCCCCTGTCCAGTTTACAAGCGCAGGGTGGCTCCCTCCTTCTAACACCCTCCCTCTCTTTATGGCCCTGCGCAATCTTTGATGTCTTCTTGTGAAAGGGGGAGGGGAAGAGGCAACCTTAGCCAAGAAGAAGCTGCCCACAGTAGTACTCAGGTGAGTGAAGGAGCTTGGGGAGTAGGGCAGGGACTTAGCCCAGGAGGAAAGGGTTGGACAAACCCACATGCTGAGCCTCCTCTAAGAACTGTATCTCTTCCAGAAACAGCAGCATTACAGTTGGTCTCCTCAATGTTGTTAGAAAGACTATGCGTGGACTTTGAAGTGACCCAGACCTGAGTTGAAGTCCTAGATCCTCAATCTTCTAGCTTTTTCTTTTTCTTTTAACCTTGGGCAAGTTGCTTAACTCTTTGAGCTTCAGTTTCCTAATCTAAATTGAGCAATATACTATTCATTTCACAGGATGTCATGAGAGCTAAGTAAAACATGCACATAAAATGACTACTGGTGTCTTACATCTAAGTTTGCTTCTCTAATTGAAAGATGTTTCATGACAGCAGGGACCTCCCCAACTTGCTTCCCGCACCTTCTCCAGCTGAATCTCTCTGCCTCTTTCTGCTTTACTGAAATATCCCTCATTTCCTTACAGTGCACCAAAGCCAGACTTGTTTTCTCCCATCCACAGGCCCCCACCCCAGTGCCACCAAAAGAAAAGGGGAACATAGACATCTCCTACTTGGACGAGTCCTGCCAACAACCCTTTCCATATGTGGCAGTTTTTTGTATTCTCTGCAGGTTCCCTTTCTCCTCTATTAAGATGATTTTATTTGCTTTCCTCCTGTTCTTATCCATCTATAATTTTTATTTTATAGCTACCCCATAATGGTCTGGGGCCATCCCTACTGAATCACCAACTGGTCTTACTTTAGGATTTAATTTGGTTTTATTAAAATTACCAAAATTCTCCCCAGGCAGGTGTAGACCTGGGAGGGCAAGACTCTGTGCTGGTGACCAGGAGGCCCCTCCCCGCTGGTACACTTGCAGGCCTTTTCACCTTTTCAGTTTTGGCTCAGCTACAGCAGGTGAGTGCTTCTGGTGCACACACACACACACACACACACACACACACACACACACACACACACACTGTGTGTGTGTGTGTGTGTGTGTGTGTGTGTGTGTGTGTGTGTGTGTCTTTCTTTGCCCTGCCTGGCCCTGTAAAAATCTCACAAAACAGGCTTCCCAGTCCCACTGCCTTCACTTATCAGTTTCTATATTCTTGCTGGGAAAAATTGCTGAACCACCTTTGCTTTGCCTTTTCTAAATTCATAAGCAGCAATTGAAGGAAAAACATCTTAGAGACATATGGTGTAAGTGAAGCTGAGACCAGCGACTGTGTCCCTACATGACATCCGCTCACTTCAGAGAAGTGTGTGCATGTAAATGTAGCTTCAGCAGAGATGCTTTTCATGTGGGTGATCACTGTGAGATGCATGTTCTCTGAGAACTGTGAGAACACAGCTCTGTGCTGCCTCAGGAAGGGGCTGAAGTACATGTCAAGAGGCTAAAGAGGCTGCCTGCATGCAGCCACTCTGCTTGCAGCCAGGAGCACAGACACATCCTAACACGCAGGCTCAGGCTCCATCAGAGGTAATTTTTGGTGTGAAGTCAGCCACGGTAATAGGGTTTAGGCTGTTTTGTGCCTTTTCTCTTTCTTCCCAAGAAGTGGAGCAGGAAGGGCTTAGGGGAAAGACATTTCCATTTGGATTTTCTTCTCTTCAAAAAAGGTATCTTCATTAGGATTCTGAAACTGTACTATTAAGGAGATTGAACCCAGGCACTCAAGAGGAAACCCAGAGAAAAGGAATACAAATTTTTTTAAAAATATCTTAAATTGGGGGCCCGGCAGGATGGCTCAGTGGTCTAAAGCACCTGCAGGCGGCTGCAGGGACCGCGGTTCGATCCTGGGCACCACATGCTGCGCCAGCCCTGCCCTCAGGGAAGGCTGAGCTGGCCATAAAAATAAATAAATAAACAAACAAAAGTTCTGAAACAAGAAAAAAAAATAAAAAATAATAAAAAAATAAAAAAAATATCTTGAATTGGACTTCTCATGTGTATTTTGGTGACTGATTGTTGACTGTCCCTTAAGGCCACCATCCACAGAGACTTCAGTGAAAAATAGAACTCAGAGAAACTTTTCTCCAGTTCTATGGACACCGTTTTTGCTGTTATTCTTCTGCCTGAAGAGAGATTCAATGTTTTTAATTCATTATATTTATGCTCCCTCTACCTTTCCACGTCTCCTGTATTACCTAAGGCCCAGGGGACATTTCCCCATGTGTGTCTACCCATGCTCCAAATATCTCCTAAAGGATTGGGAAAGCATTCTTCAATGGGAAACATGCACCATATGCATCTTTACTAGTGAATCCTATAAAATTAGGTCAGAGCTGTTGGGCCGGCAGTCTGGTAGGGTGCCTTAATATCTGCCCACTGCTTTGTCTGGACCAAAAAAATTGACAACAGCTCTGCTTGTTGTTTTTAAGAGATGTAGGAATGTAGAAAAAAATTTTAAGGTTTCATTTCATTTTAGAAATGATGATGGGGGGCTGGGGAGATAGCTCCAAGGCACAAGTGCCTGCTGGGCAAGTGCAAGGTCGTGAGTTCGAACCCTGGTCTCACAAAAAAAAAAAAAAAAGAAATGATGATGGGACTCAAGTTCCCCCTTACAGATTTAATTTTGGACCTAAAGAGTTGAATGAGAAATGCGGCCATGCAAAGCACCCTAACTCTGGGCCCTTGAAAATTAACATGTTCTCACCATCCGTTTTTTTTTCCCTTTAAAAAAAAAAAAGGCAATGTAACTTAGAATATGATTATCCTAAAACATTTTATTTTTTAATTAAAGAGGGTTCATTATGCTACCCGTCTCATCTCGTCCCAGAGGAGGAAAACACTGTGTTCAGCAAGTTTGCTAGGAAATAATTATAGGTTCAGATCTTCCCCAGGCCCAGAAATTCAATTAAAATTTTTGTTTTAAGTTGCTTGCAGTCACAGGTATGTGTGTGGGTATATGTGTGTCTTTGGAGTGTGTGTGTGTGTGTGTGTGTGTGTGTGTTCTGGCCTTCTCAGCCCAGTTTCTTTGGTGGCATCTCTGGGAACTCCTATTAACATAGAAAAAAGTGCTTCTATGAGAGGAGCCTTACTTCGCTATTTATTTGGCTAGAATCGCCTCAATTTTCTGCCAGTTCCTCGGATACTTTCCTGTCTTATATAGAACAGGTCCCTGTAAGTCAGCAGCCCTCAAACTCTACTGTCAGTCTACATCACCTGGGGGACTTTTGAACCTGAGTCCCACTGCCAGGTGCATGGGTTTAGTTGTGGCATGTGGCATGGGGCCCAGGCATCAGTATTTTTAACATGCTTCTTAGATGATTCTAATACGCAGCCAACCAAGGACAAGAACCACTGAAGAGATGGCACCAGTGTTTGGATTGCACAGATGATGTGGGGATTTGGTGATCACTAGAAACACCCAGATGGGCGAAGAGGCCCAACTGACTGCTCCTTGCTCTGCTCATTGTATAGTTATGTTAAGTATGCAAGCATAGGACCAAGGTGGTTTCCTGTTGCTTCAATCCAGACTCTGAGTTATATTTAAACCCTGTTGACAACACTCATCCATAGCTCTCCTCATCATTGCCTATTTCCCAGCCCTCATGAAAGGATATTTCTGAGGTAGTGTTGTCCCTATTGACATAAAAAAAGTACATAAAGATTATGTAGAGAGGGCTGGGGAAATAGCTCTGTGGCACAAGCACTTGACTGGCAAGTGCAAGGTTGTGAGTTCAAACCCCAGTCCTGCAAAAAAAAAAAAAAAGATTATGTAGAGAGAACAGCATATCCTCTGGAGGTGATAGACCCTGTATGAGCAGCTGACATGGCCAGGACTTTCTAGGAGATGGGGCAGTGCTTAGGGTGCATTTAAGTCCTCACTGACCTCTCCTTCAATTTTAAGAAAATAACTAAAACTCCTCCAGGCTTTAGGGCACAAGCCCTCCTGCCAGGAATATGAGAACGGGAGGGCAGCACTGTATGAGGGCAGGTCTTACCAGATAATAAACCAAAATAGACATATTTCATAGAAATCAAATACATGAATAATAAATAATATAAATATACCTATAAATTCCCATATAAATACATGTATATGTGTGTGCCTTGTATAATGTATATGCAAATATATAGGTTTAAGTAGAATAAGTTATATAAGTTTATTTATATAACTACATTAGTCTTGGGGTGTACAGAGGTAATTATATAAATATTTAAGGCATATTTTTTGAAAGTTGTAATTTTGGGGGGTACATTTTTGTTTGTTTTGAGATGGAATGGGACCTTGCTGAGTTGATAAATTGGCTAGATTGGGCTTGAACTTGTGATCCTCTTGCTTCAGTCTCCTGGAACACTTGAATTACAGGTGTGTGCCACTATCCCTGACTGCCATTTTTATCTTTTGACTAAAAATTCCACTGATATCATGACACTTCAAAGTACACCGACTTATAAAGTATGTATATATTTTCTACTTTGTGTGCAGATATTTATTGTCATCTTTATTACCTTTTCTGGAAAGAAGACTGTGTGGATAGCCAAAGTGGGCAACCCAAACTCAAATCATCTACACTGAGGCTCAGCTAATCTGAGTTTATGTGAATCCAGTTCTTAAACCTTCACTGATTTGCTGCTCCACAGATGTGATCTGTGATAAGTTGGTCCAGTTGAATGTACTTCATTTTGGTTTTGCATGCAGGCTTGCAGTGAAGAACTGATAGAACCCTTGGGTTCACTTCCACTGATCTGCATAGAGTGGAAGAATTTCCAAGAGATAGCTAAAAAGGATAATTTCAATTTGACTTTGCATTGAAGTCAGAATTTCAATCTCTGTCTCTTTTCTCCAGTGAGTGCACGCATTCATATGCTCACATTGTCATCAAACTCATCCTATTTCTTTCCAGGCTTGACTGAGTGTAGCATGATTCATGAGGGGAAGAAGTAAACTTAAGCAGTCTCCAAGGCAACAGACATCATGCCTTATCCATAGAGGCAGATGTATGCTAACACATATTTTTGTCCCAAAAGAGGCTAGGCAAAAAAATTACTTACAAATCAGTCCTTATCTGATTTCTGTAACATTTCTTCTTATCTGGAAATAGATATGGTTCTGTATCTGATCCTGAAAGAGACATTGACACTGTATCTACCCATGCTGCCAGGGTTCACAGTAGTCAACCAGGAGTGCAAGGGAGCCATCCACTACCGTCTTCCTGTCCCTGGTGGATACCCTGGGCTGAGTTAACTACTGAGGCTCCCAAGGCTCTGCTTTACAGGTCCACTTATGATGATTTTTTTTATGAAAGGGAATATAGATGAGTTTTAATAGGCTCTTCTCTCTCTGTGGGCTGGCTCTGCAACAACTTAGCTTAAAATATGCATCTCATTCTCCTAAGTGCCTCTCTTGGTGAAATCAAAACAAGGCATAAGAAGAGACCCCAAAAAAACCTCTATCCCTAGAAAAAGATGACCCTGTCTAAACCCAAGATTGGCAATTCAAGAATAAAATAAAGGAAAGGAGCACATGTTCTCAGACATCCAATTTTATTCAATATATACAGCATGAAGCCAACTTTGTTGCTTTTCTTGATTTTCCATCTCCATAGATTCCACATCTCCATGGATTTTGTACAGTGAGGGAGAGGAAGTAGTTCTGTGACCCTCACGATGCTGTTCTGTTTCATCCCTACCAGCAGTAGGGCCATCAAATCAGAATATAGCCATGGCCACTTTCTGGTTTTTCTCCTAGAAGACATATGTTCACATATCAGGTGAGTTTGTGCCAGAATAGAAAAAGGCCAGGAGGACTGGACCTGCTACTCATTTATAAAGGTCTGTTTGAGCTGGTACATGTGCCAACCATGGTGCTGGGTACTGGGGTAGCAAAGAGCAATCATCTACAGGATACTCACAGTTTTGGTGGGATAATCCGACAGATTGGCGGATAAGTAGAATACATGTGAAGAGTCTCAGTAGAAAATGCACAAAACATTATGAAAGGAGAAGAATCTAGCCAGTCTCCAGGACCGGGGATGAGGGCAGTAGATTCTCAAGGAGGAGCAGACAATGAGAGCTGGAATTCACCTTCTCATTTCTAGTCCTAACCATGGCGCTATGTTTGCTTAACAAATTGATCACAGACATTAAATGTGCAGTGGCAGAAGCACTATTGTAGAAGTCAAGAGGCCTGGGATCTGGTCTACACTCTGTCTTTTCAGTTTGTACTTGTATCACGTCACTTCTTGTCATGATGAGATTAAGGAACCATGCTGGGCATCCAGTACACCAGGCCTTTACTTCTCTGTTTAAAAGATTGCTATCGGGGCCCAGCGGGATGGCTCAGTGGTCTAAAGCGCCTGCTTGGGAAAGCTTGGGCGGCTTCAGGGACCGCGGTTCGATACCCAGTACCACATGCTGTGCCAGCCCTGCCCTGGGGCGGGCTGAGCCAGCCATAAAAATGAGTGAATAAACAAACAAGGGTTCTGAAACAAGAATAAAAATAATAAATAAAAAAATTTAAAAAAAAAGATTGCTATCCTTCATTTTCTGCAAATATCAATTTGCAGATTTTCATCCATAAAATTATTGTCAAATTTTTATTTGTCTTTCTTCAATGAGGTGGCCAAGCAGACACTGAGATGCAGATCTTTTTTTTTTTTTCAGGACTGGAGTTCAAACTCACAACCTTCTACTTGCCAGGCAGGCACTTGTGTTGCAGAGCTATCTCCCTGGCCCCGAAGACTCTGACAGGCAAGACCATCACCCTTGAGGTTGAGCCCAGTAACACCATCAAGAATGTCAAAGCCAAAATCCAAGACAAGGAGGGCATCCCATCTGACCAGTAGCATCTGATATTTTCTGGCAAACAACTGCTAGATGGCCAGACTCTCTCAGACTACAACATCCAAAAAGAGTCTGCTCTGCACCTGGTGCTTTGCTTGCAAGGTGGGATCATTGAGCCATCCCTGCACCAGCTCACCCAGAAGTACAACTGTGACAAGATGATCTGCCACAAGTCTATGCCCACCTGCACCCCCGTGCTGCCAACTGCCACAAGAAGTATGGCCACACCAGCAACCTGTACCCCAAGAAGAAGGTCAAGTAAAGCTCAGCCAGGCCCTCATCCAGAAGGACACCACCTGCCCAACGCCTGCAGCCTTTGGACCTAAATAAAGTTTTCCTCCCTTGACTAGAGAAAAAAAAATTATTTATAACCTTGCCCTCTCCCAATTTTCTATCACATTTTTTAAAAGTACTTTACAGTTTTGGGGAAGAGAATTGATAGCTTTGATTGTCTCCTGCAAAAGCTAGGGCAGGTTGTTTAACACTAACAAAGCTCAGACCAGGAGAAAATGAAATAATATTAATAATGATGTTATTACCATTTAGCTTAGATCTTCCCATGCCAGAAATAAGTTTAAACTGTCCTGTGTGTAGTAGTGTAGGGGGCAGGCAGCATAGGGTACATGGGACTGCATCTTGCCCTCCTCCATGGGACTCCTGTTTGCTTCTCTGAATGAGCCTGGCAAGAAACAAGACTGGTGGCCAGTGTCCTGCCCCCTTGCAACAGGGGAACTCTCAAGCCTTCTAAACATGTTTTCACGTCCTTTTCCTTAAAGGCAGGGAGATGAAACTTAAATATCCTATGTTTAATCAAATAACTCAGTGTTACAACTGGAAGGCTTGACCCTTCTTATAATATCCTTTTTGCTTTCTGCCTTAAGAATAGTGAAGTCCTTATTTACCTTCGTCTTCTCTTTTGGATATGGCGATGGTAATACCTGTCCCATCTCTGTGCTTTTCTTTTATAGTACTTGCCACAATTTGTGATTTATATTTGATTAAAATCTGTTTTCCTAACTCATGAAGATAAAGACTGTGTTTGTTTTCATTTCTACATGTTCCCAGTATCTACTACAGCACTTTCAGGTACTTAATAAACAGTTTTAAATAAATGACTGAATGGTGTAGTGAGGATTAAGTAAGATGAGGTATTTCAAATCCCTTTGAAAAACTGTAGATATGTTTGTCTTCCTGTGCCTGTCTTATTTCACTCACCATAATGTTCTCCAAGTACACCATATGCTCAAGATGCTTAACACAAGCTACAGGTGAAGGGCCAGGGAGATAGCTTGGTGGCACAGGTGCCAGCCTGGTAAGTGCACAGTTGTGAGTTTGAATCCCAGTCCTGAAAAAACAAAACAAAACAAAAAACAAACAAACAAACAAAAATTACAGGTGAGCCTTACAATTCATGAATTCTATCACTGTGAACTCACCTGCTTGCCAAAATCTGTTGTTCGAGCCCAGATCAATACTTAGTCTCTTCCTGTGAGTGGCCTGGGTGACCTGTGAAAACAATTTGCTACTTTCTTGACCAAATCAATACTTGGAGGGATGAGCACAGAACTGGAAGATTTTTTCTTCTCCTTTTGAAATATCCTTAATATTTTTTTAACTTGGCAAATAAAATTTGTATGTGTTCTCCTATGTAGAGTCGAAAACAATTGAAGTCAAAGAAACAGAAAGTAGAATGGTGGTTGCCTGAGGCTGGGGGATAGGAGGAATGTGGAGATGATGGTCACAGGGATAAAACCTCAAATAGGAGGGATAAACTTGATTTTTGGGAGGACATATTTACACAGCACAGTAACGATAGTAAATAATTTACTATACATATCAAAATTTCTAGGAAGGTAAATTTCAAGTATTCTCACTAAAGAAAATGATAGTGGGCTGGGGTTGGGCAGAGCTCTTACTCAGAAGCTCCAAGGCCCTAGGCTCATCTCCAGCACTAAAATCAAAAGTGATGAATATGTTAATCAGACTGATTTAATTCTTTCACACTGTATTCACAAATCATAATATTACCTTGCAGTCCATAAATATATACAATGCTTACTTGTCAATTTGTAATTTAAAAATAAATTACAAAGGGGAAATGTGTATAGAATAATTTCTTATAAGTTCCTTGAGTGTAGGGAATCTTCATTCTCATTCAACCTAACAGAACACTGTCACCAAGTAGGCATTCTGTAAATAATCATGTCTAGGCCTTTTTACAGTTTGGCTCTTAGGTATTCCCTCAATCCCACATGGTAAAGTCTTGGTCTGCAGTGGAAAGTGGTGGGAACTTAAGAGGTAGAGTCTTGTTTAGAGGTGTGAAGTCATTGGAGGTAAAAGGGGGTTAGGGGACCCAGACTGCTAGCTCTTTCTCAGTTTGGCCTCATGGCCATGCGATAGGCAGCTTTGCTGTGTCACATGTTTCCAGCCAGGATGTGTTGCCTGATACAGGCCTAATCAAAGGGGCCAATTGATAATGGACTGAGAACTCCTAAATCTGAGTCAGAATAAGCTTTGCTTCTTTACAAGTTAATTAGCTCAGGTATATATCACAGTAACAGAAAGCTAACTGACATGGCTGTATAGAGTTTTTAAAAAATTATAAACTCTGAAACGAATTTGAGAATTGCTATCATCAAGAAATCAACCAGGAGCTGGGGAGATGGCTCCGAGGCACAAGTGCCTGCTGGGCAAGTGCAAGGTCGTGAGTTTGAACCCCAGTCCCACAAAAAAAAAAAAAAAAAAAAAAAGAAATCAACCAATAACAAATGCTGGTGAGGCTATAGGGAAAAGGAATCCTTCCCCACTGTTGGTGGGAATGTAGACTGATGTAACCACTGTGGAAATCAATGCGGAGCTTCCTCAAAAAACTAGGATTAATGGTCCCATCTGACCCAGCTATTCCTTTTCTGGGTATTTTTCCTGAAGAATTGAAAACATCATACCACAGTGATACAGTGCATACATGTTTATAGCAGTGCAGTTTGTCAGATCTAAATCTGGAAATAACCCAAATGCCCATCAACAGAAAAGATGTGGTATTTTTATACAATGGAGTATTACTCAGAAAGATAAACTCAAGGCTTTTATAGGTAAATGCAACTAGAGACCATACTCATAAGTGAAATATGTGTAAATATTGTATTGTTGGGGCCCAGCAGGATGGCTCAGTGGTCTAAAGCACCTGCTTGGGAAAGCTTGGGCAGCTGCAGGGACCGTGGTTCGATGCCCGGCATTACATGCTGCGCCAGCCCTGCCCTCGGGGCAGGCTGAGCCAGACATAAAATGAGTGAATAAACAAACAAAGGTTCTGAAACAAGAAAAAATAAAATAAAATAAAAAATAAAAATTCTTAAAAAAATCATATTGTTTCCCTAGTATAAGAAACTGAAAGAATAAATAAAATCTGAAAGATGCAATAGATATCGCGAAAGGGAAAGAAACTGTTCAAAAGGACAGAACAACTGGGATGGGGCAAAAGACAAAATAAAGAAGGAGGGGATATATATATATATATATATATATATATATATATATATATTATACCAACACAAGATAGCTAAGATAATTATGCTATTAATTTCTATTGCTTTATTTTTTCTATTGGCTTATTAAAAAGAACAGTTAATGCTTAATGCTTAATTATTTTATCAAATTTGCATGCTTATACTTGGTAATCTGAACAACTACTTTTAAGATAATCATATGCAATATAACAAACATTGTTAATTTCCTATCATCGATTGTTCTGAAATTCTCTATTGTTTTTATTCTTTTTTTAAATGTATTTAGTACAGGGTCTACAGGGTCTCATTGCATAGATCACACTCATAGTGATCCTCTGTTTTTAGCCTCCCAAGTACTGGGATTTAGGTGCACACCACCATGCCCAGTCTCAGTTGCAGTCTCAGCATGCCCTGGAGGCAGGGCTGGCATGGCACATCAAGGATCAAACCCAGGCCGCTGTACTTAAGCAGGTGCTTTAGTCTGCTGAGCTATCTGGCCAGCCCCTTGTTTTTATTCTTCTTGAAATAAAAATTGCAAGTCCAATTACAATAGCATTAAAAACAATAAAATGCTTAAGAATAAATTTAACAGAAGAAACACAAAATTTTTCTGAAAAACTATAAAGTATTGTACATAGAAATTAAAGAAGACAGAAATAAAGTAAAAAAATATATGTTCAAAACAATAGTTCTCAAACTGATCACACAATTCCTTTCAAATCCCATCTGGCTGCTTTGCAGAAATTAACAACTAAATCCCAGAATTCATATAGAAACTCACAGAAGCCAAAATAATCTTGAGAAAGTACAATAAATTTGAAGAAGTCACATTTTCTGCTATTGAAATTTGCTACAAGACTAGAGTGATCTATATAGTAGAGAATAGGAATCAAGAAACACAGCACCTTGACCAATGGAATGGCATCCAGAGTGAACTCTGGCATCAAGAATAAACTCTTGGGGCCCAGCAGGATGGCTCAGTGGTCTAAAGCACCTGCTTAGGAAAGCTTAGGCAGCTGCAGGGACCATGATTCAATCCCCGGCACCACATGCTGTGCCAGCTCTGCCCTCAGGGCAGGCTGAGCCGGCCATAAAAATAAATAAATAAGTAAATAAATAAATAAAGGGGCTGGGGAGATAGCTCCGTGGCACAGGTGCCTGCCTAGCAAGTGCAAGGTCATGAGTTTGAACCCTGGTCCCGCAAAAAAAAAAAAAAAAAGCAAATAAATAAATAAATAAATAAATAAGGATAAGCTCTCGCATTTCTAGCACTGTTTTTTTTGTGTGTGTGTTTTTTTTCTTTTTTTTTCCAGGACCGGGGTTCAAACTCGCAACCTTGCACTTGCCAAGCAGGCACTTATACCACAGAGCTATCTCCCCAGCCCCAAACTCTCACATTTCTAATTAATTTATTTTTTTTTGTGGGACCAGGGTTCAAACTCACACCCTTACACCTGCTAGACAGGCACTTCTACCACAGAGCTATCTCCCCAGCCCCTCTAATTAACTGATTTTTAACAAGAGCACCAAAACAGTTGAATGGGAAAAGAATAGTCTGTTCAAGGAGTGCTGTGGCAACTGGATATTCACATGCAGAAGAATTAAGTTGAATTTCTACCTTATATTACACACAAATGTTAACTCAAAATGAATGAAAAACCACTGGCTTGATTAAAAATGGACAAAAGACTTGAAATGACATTTCTCCAAAGGAGATACACAGGTGGACAATATGCTCAACTTCATTAGCTACCAAGGAAATGCAAATCACAACCATGAGGAAATACTACTTCATGCCTGGTAGAATGGCTGTCATGATAATAATAACAGCAATAACAAAATGATAACAAATGTTAGTGGGAATTGGTGAGACTGTGATAAAATTGGAATCCTCATACATTGCTGGGGAGAATATAAAATTATGCAGCATCTTTTCAAAAGTCTGGCAGATCCACAAAATGTTAAACTTAAGAGTTACTGTACAACTCAGCAGTTCCACTTCCAGGTTTATAACCCAGAGAGATAAAAACATGTATCCACATAAAAACTTGTGTATGAATATTCATGGCAGTGTTATTCATGGTAGCTGAACAATGGAAACAACCAGAATGTAGATAAACAAAATATAGATTATCTACATAACAGAATACTATTTACCAACAGATGAGCAAAGTATTGATACAAGCTGCGAGATGGACAGAACTTGAAGACATTTTGCCGAGAGACGCCATTCACAAAAGACCACATACTGTATGATTCGCTTTATGAAATGTTCAGTGTAAGTAAAATATAGAGATAGTTTAATGGTTGCCTCGGGGTAGTGGTGTTAAGGGGAAACGAGAAGTGGCTGCTAATAGATCCAGCTTTTCTCTTTGGGGTGATAAAAATATTCTAACTTTATTGTGATGGTGGCTGGACAACTCTGTCAATGTAACAGAGACTGTGGAATTGTCTACTTTAAGTAAATGAATCATACAATTTGTGAACCACCTCAATAAAACTTTTTTTAAAATTACAATATAGTTCCTGCTCTTAAGGAGCCTTCAAGGTCTTTGCAAACTTTTTATTGCTGCTATTCTTCATCCTAAATTTGGGTTGCTCCATTGGGGAAGTGTTTATTTTTCCATCAGCTACCATCATTCAGCACGAGAAGTAGCTTTGTCTTCTGGAAAAGGGCCGGGGAAGCCTGTTCACTTTCACAGCCAATGTAATGAGGAAGCACTATGTCTTTCAAGACTCCAAATATGAATGTTGTTATTGAGATTTCTAGTCTTGACTGTGGTGTGCAGAATCAAGTTGGTCTGATCACATTTCAGGGGTTCCAGAGACACTAAAATATTAACCTTCTAGGGGCCCGGCAGGATGGCTCAGTGGTCTAAAGCACCTGCTTGGGAAAGCTAAGGCGGCTGCAGGGACCTCGGTTCGATCTCTGGCACCACATGCTGCACCAGCCCTGCCCTTGGGGCGGGCTGAACTGGCCATAAAAATGAGTGAATAAACAAACAAAGGTTCTAAAACAAGAAAAAAATAAGTAAAAATAAATAAATAAATAGATAAAAATAAATAAAATAAATTTTAAAAATAAAAATTCTTTAAAAAAATATGAACCTTCTGTCCTTTATTTTCCCCATATCTGATGGAGAGTTAGTGGTGTGGCAAGAAAGCCATAAGAACTTGTGTCCCTCACACATTGGAGAGTGCGATGGTGACCAGGAGCTGGATGGAGTGAAGGACAAATCCTGCCTGTGTGTTTAATGGGAAGAAGCTTGGACATCTTGATGACTGAATTAACTTTCACTATAGTCTTTTGTTTGTTTATTTGTTTGTTTGTTTGTTTTGCAGGACCAGCACTTGAACTCTACACTATAGTTTTGATTCTAGTTTGGATTTGTTTCCTCCAGATTCTAAATTTTAGTGAGTGATACATAGCACAACCCATCTGTTCTGAGCAGTCCCTTTGCACAGAGCCTTTCATGAGAAGAGTTTGGGTAAGGGCAGGAAGCAGAGAGATCTAGTAAACAATAAAAGAAAAGAGTAGAAAAAGGAAAGAAAGAAGGAAGGAAGGAAGGGAGGAAGGGAGGAAGAAAGAAAGAAAGAAAGAAAGAAAGAAAGAAAGAAAGAAAGAAAGAAAGAAAGAAAATAATTAATTCTGGAAATTAAGTCATTGGGGGGCCCGGCAGGATGGCTCAGTGGTCTAAAGCACCTGCTTAGGAAAGCTTAGGCGGCTGCAGGGACCGCGGTTCGATCCCCGGCACCACATGCTGCGCCAGCCCTGCCCTCTGGGCGGGCTGAGCCGGCCATAAAAATAAATAAACAAACAAACAAACAAAAGTTCTGAAACAAGAAAAAAAAGTTAAAAAAAAAAAAAAAGAAAAGAAATTAAGTCATTGGCAAAGATCTAAGGGGGAAAAGCAATACTCAGATGTAACAACTAAAGCATCAGCACCTGAAGGCATTGCCTGTATTTGAAAAAGAAATGCTTCCTGGGCAAGCTAGATGGTAAAGGAAGTGTTGAGCGCAAGTTGTTACAGAGAAGAGATTCCACCTAAGGTAGCCTGCTCAGGAGTGGCTGCGGATGCGTTCCTTCCTATGATCCTGGGCTGCAACCATAGGAATAGCCCATCTCTGGCTGACTGTGGCCTCCACCTGCATATCCTAAGTGGCTTGGTGTGATTGGCCGAAATCCAGTTAACTGAGGGGTAAGCCAGAGAGTATGATGAAGGAGCTTTTTTGGCAGAGGCCCTTCTAGAAAATTCTGTGTATTCTCAGTTGCCTGTATGGGCAGTTGAGGTAAGAGAGTTAGGAGCTTTTCCTGTAGTGGGGGTCACCCTACACCAAAACAGACCTGTGTTCTGCTCTCTGGCCAGCCCTACTCTGTCTTTCTTATCCCAACTTGCCTAATTGATACCTTGGTCGATGGTGTCATTAACAATGTTTGAATAATAGCCTGACTGGCTGATTTCAAAATGGGAAAACTGATTAATATGTTGAAAATCCACTGGAGGGGGTAGCATGGATGTCATGAGAAATGAAAAAAATGAGGGAGGAATCCCTTTGTGTCCTCACAGCCCACTGTCTTCCACAGAAGGGAAGAATCCGGGGCTGGAGTCTAATTTCCAGCTGTTCTTTGGTTTCTTAGTTTCTCTCCACTCCTCTCCCTTATTTCCCCCAACAGCACACGTTCCAACACCTACAAGCTCGTTACATGGTGATGACCTATATTTTTATCTTTTTTATGAGCATCAGACACACATCGTCTTGCAAGCACATGTGTTTTTTTTTTTCTCCTACTGACGTGTGAGTGCCTTTGATGGTAATTTATTGTAGGGTTGAAGAGCCAGGTATTAATTGTACCCTAAAATTGCTTACCATTTTGATGCCTCCAAACCATCCCAAAATGTACCTTTTTTCCACAGAAGGGTGTGGGGCAATCGCTCTTATACTGTCCTCTATGGTGGAATGTGGAGTGTAGAGAGAACATAAGGGAGTGATTTCCCGGCTGGGTTTCAGGGACGCTTTGGTCCCTGGCTTCTAATTGTAGTTGGGCTACACGGAAGTTTTGCTCTCCTCAGCAGAACTGAACTCAGACTTTCCTTCATGGTCTGGAGTCAACATGGCTTCACTAATTGCTCCGAATGACAAATAGGTTGTTTCTACTCCAGCATTCACACTTTTCAGGAAATTTCTGTGGTGGCTATTTGCATCTGTGAGTCTAGGTTTGTTTATAAATGAGAATGCTGTGCATTATTAATCCAGGGAATCTGACTAAGAGGCAGCTACCCCAAAGCATTTCAGGCCTTCTGAAGTCATTCTGTAATAACCACCTCTGGCACAGAGGCAGTGACCACTCCCTCCCCTCACTCAAGTAGGATTCAGCATCTCCACAGAATATCAGGGGGCAATGGGTGGAGAGGGGGTACAGAGGAAAAGGAAGATGGGGAGTGGAATCCTAAGAATGTAAGCTGAGCCCAAGCAGAATTTAGTTTTTAATTATAGCTTAAATTGAGCCTAATAGCCTCCTTTGCTCTGGCCTTACTTTGTCTCTCTGTGTCCTACTCAAAGACACTCATATTCTTCACCAAAGGATGAGTCAATGTTCCAGAACAACTAGAAATGTAGCCCATGTCTCATGAAAATATAAGTGTACAAGGGAGGCCAAAATTCCTACTGCTTTCTAAAGAGGCAAGACGCAGGGTTCAGGTTGTCCCATACTGCCAAGCTAGAAACTGGTGTGCCCAAGCCCTTGTTAGCTCCTGTTATAGGCTCTCCATTGCAGCTGAGTTCATTTGTTCTGTCTCCCACACGACACTCACCACATGCACTTGCTCGTACTTGTCTCCAAGCACTTACTTACCCAGGCGAGTTTCCTGCTCTCCCAATCCCAGGCACTGTTTCTCTGTCCTTATTGTTCAGCCCTGTCCATAACTTCCTTATATGCAAGAAATACAATTTGAAAGCCAGGAGTGGGGTCACATGCCTGTAATCCCAGCACTTGGGAAGCTGAATCAGAAGTACCCTTGCAATTTCAAGACCAGTGGGGGCTACCTAGCAAGAGCCTGTCTCAATAAATAAATAAATAAATAAATAAATAAATAAATAAATAAATAAATATAAAAAATAAAATTTGAATAATAGGGCAAGAACCTATCTCAAAAAACAAACAAAAAATAAAATTTAAATAACTTGTGTTTACTTTGTTCTCAGGGTTGCTTCTCTAGCCCTGTCACTGTTTTCCTCTGTCCAAATTGTCTTTGGGAATTCTCCACCTCTGCCAGTGGTAGGAACAGAGCACATAAAGTAGGAGGTGAGAGCAAAGGTGGAACTGACAGGTTTGAGAACAGGTTCCATGGACTTGAAAATGGAGTCGTCCTCGGAAAGTTTCTACACTGACGTGGAATCAGCTTTCCTGTGTGGTAACAGGTGTTTGAAGGGATGTCTGTGCAGGTCCCCTTGAAGAAACCAGGAACTAGGGAGAGGCAGCTGAAGAGGGAAAGGAACTTATTCCTAAGAATGGGATCAGCCTCAGGACCACACATGTCAGCAAAAAGTGCAAAATATGTGCTTAAAGATGCTCCTTTTATCTTGGCAAGCTCGCCACTGTATGCTGTAGTAATGTCCCTGCCAGCACTTTTCCTGTAAGGTGCTCAGCCCTGTAGCTTCCTTCTTGCCAAACTCTCTGGTCTATGGACTCCTCTGCTCCTGGAAGTCTACCCTGACTAGCATCCAGAAGTGTTCCGACCCTCAACTCCTCCAGCATTCTCTTCACAGTATCATATTTTTCACTGTACAGGGAGCTTCCACATGCTGATACTACTACTGCTGCTGTTACTATTACTATTACTATCACTACTACTACTACTACTACTACTACTTATTATTATTATCATTATTATTATTATGACTGTCCGCATCTCCATTTGTATTAGGTGGCTAAGCTAAGCTATTCCTTGCTTGGAAAGTCAACCAACTTTAGCAAGTTATAAATGAGATTCAGAACCTACTGACTCTGAATCCATTGCTGTAGCTCTCGGTCCTTCCTTTCCATCTTCTTCCACAAGGGCTGGATGAGAGTTGGTTATGCAATCAATAGATGCTGCTAACTCTAAGCCAGCATGCTTCTCCCCTGGATATAGTATATATATATATATATATATATATTTTTTTTAACTTTGTTTATTTATATTATAGCCAGCTCATGCTATATGCAAGGGGGTGGAGCTAGTGCAGCATGTGGCACCAGGAATCAAACCGCAGTCCCTGTGGTTGCCTAAGTTTGCCTAGGCAGGTGCTTTAGACGATTGAACTATCTTGCCAGCCTGAATATAGCTTATATTTGATGCTCTTTCTAAGTGGAAGTTTAGACACTCATGTCATCCTGGAAATCACTTGCCCAGATGTTCCCAAATAACGCTGAGAACATGGCAGTCGTGTGGACTGCTCAGAGTTTCTCTTCTCTATCAACCTTTTTCCTCTTTTTAAAAATTCATTTCATTTATTTAATTTATATTTTAGGGAAGGGTCTACAGGGTGTTCAGGGTCTCACCACTAGATGGGACTCGTAGTGATCCATCTGTTTACGGCCACTCAAGAGCTGGTATTATAGGCACACACCATGGAGCCCAGTCTCAGTTGTCATCTCAGTGCAGCCCACAGGCAGGGCCGGCATGGCAGGCCTGGGTATTGAACCTCGGGCCCCTGTGCCTGCTTGCAGGTGCTTTAATCCACCGAGCTATTTGGCCAGCCCTTTCTCCTCTTTCTTGGCATTGTTGTTCATCACTAATTCATATCCCAGGACTTGATATAGAAGATTCTTATCTCTTGTTCTGTAAGGGACAATCAGTTCTTATGAAATGTAATTTTTTAACGATTGCTGAAAAAATCCTAAGGAACTAAATGGTTAGGTGAAACTGAAAGAAAACAGTGAACAATGGTGGAATCTTTGCAGGAAAGCAGTTTTGAAATGGATTTTCATGGGAAAATGTAGAGATAACTTTCTAGGGATAGTAGACATTGTTCAGTAAAAAGTTTAGATGTGAGAATAGGTCAGGTTGTGGGGATTGGTAAGTGGGTTCTCTTTGCTGAAGCACAAGATCTGAGAGAGAAAATGAAAGAAAATAGATTCAGGGAGAGACTAATTTGCAATCCTAGATGACATTCTAGCATGTCTTCCTAGTTAGAGGCAAGGACACAAATAATTCCAGGAGAATTAGAGTTTTATTTCCCCACATGTACTAGTTTTTGAGAAAAAGGTTTTGGAGACCCTGACCACTACTATCTGATCAAGGTGTTAACCAACATATAGTAAAGAACAAAGACCAATTATAATATAAGCTTAGGATTCAGATTTTTCTAAAATACTGTTTAAATTTCACCTGTAGTTCTTTTACCCAGATAGACTGCACACTTTGGTTTTGCTTGGTTCTAGTTTGGGATCACAGAGTGGCCCATGGAAGTTAACTTACCCAGCTGCATACTTCTTACATCCTTTTTTTTTCCTGTAACAGAAGTTTCATGGTAACACAAAGGATCGTTTTCCCTTAGTTTCTGTCCAGTTGACCTTTGGTTTTCTGGAGTAACTGCCTAAAGGGAGAAAGTACAACCTAGAAAGCTTTTCTGGATTTTTCCCAGACTGCTATAGGGAGATCTTCAATGCCTCAGTTGCGCTTACTGACCACAGGGAAGGACAACTCTAGCTTCCTAAATTTTATGATGCTCTGCCTGGGATATCCTCTGAAGCAGAAGGAAGGCAGGTCGCTTTTCAAAATGCAGAGGTGGGGTTGGGGCTGCAGTGTTGGTGTTGTACTATACTCATCTCTTCCTTTTGATATATTTAGGTTTAAAAGACAAAATACCAGGAAATAAATTCTGTAAAGATGGACAGAATTAACAAAAAAAGAACTTTCAAACCAAATGGATTATTGAGCTGACGGAGGAAATGGTATAATCCTTTCTTTGAAAGCTGGAAAAAATGGGGTCAATCACATCTATCTGCATGATGTTAGGTACACCGGGGTGGATGAAAAACATTCAAAGCTGTGTCTTCAGGCTCAAGACCTAGTCATTTGAGAATGTGACAAAAACAAAGCTAAGTGCCTTGACCTCATCTCTTCAGGCCCCTCTTCTCTGTGGCTTCATGCTCCTGTGCCGTCATTACAAGATTTTTGTCCTTCCATCTCAGAGATGGAAAGTTCGGAGGAAGTAGAGAGGATGTTTGTTTATTTCACCTTGATGTG
Source organism: Myocastor coypus (assembly GCA_004027025.1). NCBI lineage: Eukaryota > Metazoa > Chordata > Mammalia > Rodentia > Myocastoridae > Myocastor > Myocastor coypus. The sequence goes on along the minus strand of PVJA010005350.1, from coordinate 34,666 downwards.
GAATGGAAGAGGAATTCCACAGGTGATTTTTGTGCTGTTTTCATATTTAGGTGACTAAGAGTGATTCTTCATTCTGACATAGGACCAACTCTTTTTCTATGATTAGTGGATTATTTAATTGGTGGATTTGTACAGACTCCATGCTTCCATTGCTTTGTGCCTGATAGAAATGTAGAGTCAAAAAGAGTATCAAGGACAGACGAGAAGACAGAATGTCTGCATGTAAGTAGCTCTGCACAGGAATTCAAAGGGCAAGCCATGTAAATTTATTTCTCTTTTCTTTGTTCTTTGTAACACTAATTTCATTTGTAACTCTGTTTAATGGCAAGCCACATGTGAAGCTGATGTCTATTTCATGCAGCACTCAACACTTAGTACATAGTAGAGACCCAAATGGAAAATGTATGTGTGCCTCTGTGTGTCCACCAATTCAGATAATGAGAACTAGCCTGCTTCTCAAGGGCTGGGAGGACGCTGCACTGTGACACAGTACAGCCATGGAGCAAAGAAATCCCGGAATCTGTGATTTGATCTCCCTAGGTGAGGCTAGCAGCCCTAGGGTAGATTCCCTGTTGACTGTCTTCTTACCACAGGCAGTATCTCATGGTAACACCTGAGGCACGAGCCAGGGAGTAATCTGGGCTGAGGATGGGAGTAGGTGCATCCTGGCTATCAGGATAGACATCTTATTCCAGCTGCAGTTGTCCTAAATGTGGCTGGGATTCCAGCAGGGCACATTGGGGGGTTGGCAGTGTGAGTCAGAGAGAAAAGTGAGGCTGTTTGTCTGGGAGTTTCACCCTCTGGGGAGAAGCCAGTTCCCCAAGCCCATTGCTTCTCTAGTGGCATCTGCAGTGGGGGCTTAGGAACAGCGATTGAATAAGGCACGCTAAGCGCCCTCTGGAACCTCCAGATTATTGGCAGGAGAAGTTTGAAACAGATTTCAATGGGCAAAGGATAATTCATAGATCGGAAAACAGTCAAGGAGTATTCCAATAGTAAGGAAGTTTTAGAAAGATCTTCTTAACTGTGCTTCTGCCTCCCTCCCAGAGGGATAAAATTTTTTTCCTCTTGAAGAGTTCCTAGAAGTGTGAGAATTCTGCTGTTAAATGTATCCTACTTCAGCCTGCAACATGGAAGCAGGACAGTTACCACACAGGGTACCTTCTCGAAGGTATCACCTCCTCATTCCTCTGGTGGGAGGGAGTGGGCATGTCAAGGAATCCCTCACCTCAGAGCACAGCAGTGGGAAATGGCAGCGGGTACAGAGAGGCCCTCATTCTTGGATCCAACTGGAGAGGGGACCTATGAGTCTTGTAAATATGATGACATCGGCAATGACAGACTCTCCAGCCGCCTGGTAGTCTGTAATTGAAGCCAGGAATTCAGCACACGCTCAGACACACCCAGGTCTTCACTGTGGGTTCCCAGAAGTGAGTTCTCAAATAGCCACTAGGCTGGGAGGACCCTCACTTAAACAACCTTCCCTGACCAGCTGAAGGCTTTCCAATTAAATCCTAAATCCCCAAATTTAGCAATAATTCTCTTTATTTCTACTTTCTGTAGTCTAAATTGTTTCACTAGTTGTTACCAGGTACTAAACTCTCCAGTAAGTAATATCCAAGCTGCCTTGAATGGCAGTGTCACGGGAAATCCCTGTATTTTGGATGAACTGAAGTTCCTTTTTGTTATAATCAGAGCCTAAAGTTAATCAAGCCAGAAAACTTCTACGCTGTCCTGAAGCCTCAGGCAAATAGGTTGGGTTTTTTTTTTCCTTGCTGTTCTCAACCTCTCTCTATAATGAGATGCTTTGTTTCCACGAACCGGCCCAGATCCAGACTTGGAGACTCTATGACAGGACATTTCATCCCTCCCTCTGCCTCCAGGCAGCAGTGAACTTAACTCATCCTGAGTGCAGAGTGTCTCCTTTAGCCTTTGTTTCAAGATTTTCTGAACACTTAGGTTCTTTCCATTAAAAGGGTGCACCTGTCACCCCCGTTGTCCAATCTTAATTTCCTATGTTAACTCTAGCCCACTTCTTAGTGTAGAAAGATTAATATCCCCCTTCAGCTTTTCCAGATAGAAGCCTAAGTTCTTTTAAGCCTCTCAAATGTTAACTTCGTTCTTTATCATCTTTATGTCAGAGGAGGAAAAGTAGTGTTATTTAAAGTACACCTCATTGTCTGATCATTGTTGACCCAAGCTATATTCCATATTTTTGTGTTTTGTGTCCCATCCCCAACATACCTCATCCTTGTCTTGGGTGTGACATCAGGTATTTTTCAACACTTCAGGTACATTTCTCCCTCTTTACCCATCTTGACTTGCCAGTACTTCCAAAGACGGTTCATTGTTCTTCTCTAGACTACATTTCCCAACTCTCCATTTCCTCTATACTCGCAGTCCCCTTGAGTTCCCTTAGCAACCATATAAAAAGCTTTATTCAGTTGGTCTCACAGTATGACCTTGCTTCACTACTCCAAACATCAGGAGGAGAAAATTCCCCCAAGGAGCCAGCAGGCCAGTGCAGCGGGAAAACGGCACGAATGTCAGCGACCCTGGAGCTCTAATGTGGGCTTACAAAATCAGGCAATGTGATATCTCGCTAGTCTTTTGGTTTAATCATTTAAACAAAGAAGTATTAGATTAGGCTGCCTGTAAGAACATTTTACCTTGAAAAGTGTTATGATTTGTGCTTTCCTCTCTTTCTTGTCTCCTTCCAGTAAGATGAACAGAATTCTACAAGCAAGAGAACCATAAGCTAGAAAAAGAGTAACCTGAAAGAGAAAAACGCTATTTCAAAGTGGAGGCAGTGCTTATGGGAATGAATGACTAGGAGCTGGGAGTGAGGATAGAAGGTTCCTGACCTTCTTGTCTTCCCACAGTCTCACATATTTGCAGTGGTATGTTTTAATATTTCAAAGAGGAGGGAAGTGGCTATGATCAAAGCCCTGCATCCTCTGCACAGTGGCCATCAGGAATGCCTCAGACCTAGACATATCACTCTACTGTAGAAAGATTGGCCTATTCTCATTCAAGCCACTGAAGGAAGAGCCCACATTAGGTTCTTACTCACATTTTTAGGAATTTCTAAGGAGTTCATATGTGAGTAGAAAAGAATATTATTTTATTTTGTTTCTTATATTATGGCTGGAGCAGCATGTGGTGCTGGGGATCAAACTGCGGTCCCTGCAGTTGACTAAGCTTTCCTAAGCAGGTGCTTTAGACCGCTGAACATCTCGCTGGCCCCAAGAATATTATTTCTATCCAGAATCAAACTTTTTCTTTTTCTAAGTAGAACTTAGATTTCTTCTAAGATATATTGGTCATTATGTTTCACAACAGCTCCTATAAAATAAAAGGCTATGAAAGCAATAGTTTGTAAGGTTATGTGGTCTCCTCTGTTGCTTTCATGGATCAAGCAGCTGAGCAACAGATAATTGTTTGTTTGTTTGTTTATTTTTAGAGAGAAGTCTCCAAAGAGGAGAAAGAGTGGGGAAAGAATAGCAGTAAGTACTTTCTACATGCTGGGCATTTTGAAACACTCTTTCTAAATATAAGATGAAAATTTATCTTCCCCAAATCACTTCTCGGAAGAGAAGAAGAATCTTTGCCAATTTCCATATTATGGAGATGCTTTCCCAATTACTTTATTAGGAAGACAAGTCAGTTTCTAAAACAAAACTAAGGGGCTGGGGAGATAGCTCCGTGGCACAAGTGCCTGCCTGGCAAGTGCGAGGTTGTGAGTTTGAACCCCAGTCCCACCAAAAAAAAAAAATAATAAAATAAAAAAAATAAATAAATAAAACAAAACTAAACAAGCTCCATTTTCCAAAATAACAACAACAATGATCACCCTAGTCAATGCTAGTTTGGGTTGCTCATGAAGGCCACTTGATACCTAGGGTTTTGGGGAGGATTATTTTATTTTTCAAAAAGCAAGCTTCAGTTTCTAGGAATATGATAGGGTAGAATATTTGAATCAACTTTCCTGCTGAAAACAACTAAAAACGCTGGATGAAATATTTAAAGCATCTTAAAAGCATCAAAGAGCTGACAAGAGAATATGGAAATGCCAGGCCAAAATGTAATGAAAACTGAAAATGCAAAGTGCTAAGTAGAATAAAAAAGGTGACTTTTTAACCAGAAAGTATTTGCTGATAAAAGCAAACTGGAACTCTAGTTTTGCTGGCTAGCCTTGGAAGCTAAAAGTCAGGGTTGGCCCCAACTGGGAAGTCTAGTGGGATGGGAGCCTTTATTTTGAAAACTCAAAGGATTATATTCTTAGGGTAAGGATAAAATAAAAGTAAAGCTACCCTTTCCTTCCTACCCAAAGAAGTGGAAGAAAGTTTCTTTGATGCTGAGAAGAAAAAGAGAAAAGGCCAAGCTGGCCTGATTTGAGCCCAAGTTTACATTAACAAGGTAGTCGAAGAAAACCCAAGTGCTGGTCTTAAGTTAGGAGTGATTCCAGACTTACACATTCCATAGGCAGCTAATAAAGCCAGGACAAATGTTCTCTTGACAAGGACACTTTCATCCTGAGCCTCAAAAGTATCTATATAATTCTTCAGAAGCAACGGAACAAATCCACAATGGGAATGAGACTGAAAAAAAATATTTCAAGCCGGGCGTGGTGGCACACGCCTGTAATCCCAGCACTTGGGAGGCTGAGGCAGGAGGATCAGTGAGAGTTCAAGACCAGCCTGGGCTACAAAACTGAGCTCAAGGCCAGCCTGAACTGTACAGCGAGACCCTGTCTCAAAAAAGACACAAAAAAAAAAAAAAAAAATTTCACTAAAACAGACTGATAGATCTAGGATACTGAAAATGTCAGCCACAGGAAACACTAAAAGCCCATCAACCAAGGCATGGTTAAAAAAGATGTGACCTTTTTATACTATGAAATGCTACTCAACTAAAAGAAACATAAACTCCTGGGGTGAGGAAAAAGACAAAAGAAAGAAGGAGGGAAGGAGGGCTGGCCAGATAGCTCAGCAGATTCAGGTGTAGGCAGACATAGGCACCAGGTTTGATCTGGGAGCGCAGTGCCAGCCTCTCCCCCCAGCCCCACCCACTCTATCGGGAGCGCACTAAAACAGTGACTGAGATGTGGTGGTGCGTACCTGTAATCCCTGCGCTTGGGAGGCTGAAAACAGGAAGATCACTACCAGTCCAATCTGTACAATGAGACCCTATAGATGCTGTACTAAATACATTAAAAAAAAAAAAAAAAGAAGAAAGGGAGCACACACACACAAGCTAAGATAATTGTACTACAAAATTCTATTGGTTTACTGAAAGGAACAGTTGATTTCTAATTGTTTGATCAATTTTGCATGTTTATATCTGATAATCTGAATGACTACTTTGAAGATAACAATATATAATATAACAAACATTGTTAATTTCCTATCATCTTCTTTGAAATTCTGCGTCATTTTTGTTGTTTTCATTTTTTTAAAGAATTTTATTTTATTTTATTTTTTTATGTTTTTTTCTTGTTTCAGAACTTTTAGTTGTTTTTTGTTTTTGTTTCAGAACTTTTTTTTGTTTGTTTGTTTTTATTTTTATGGCCGGCTCAGCCTACCCTGAGGGTAGGGCTGGCGCAGCATGTGGTGCCAGGGATCGAACTGTGGTCCCTGCAGCCACCCAAGCTTTCCTAAGCAGGCGCTTTAGACCACTGAGCCATCCTGCTGGGCCCCTGTTTTTAAAATTCTCTTTAAAATAAGAAGAGAGAAACTTGAGACTTTCATAGGTAAATGGATGCAACTAGAGACCATACTCATAAATGAAATAAATCAGACTCAAATAAGTAAACATGGTATTATGTCTTAGTGTAAGAAATTGAAAGAGCAAATAAGATCCAAAAGGTACAGTAGATATTGTGAAAGGGAAAGAAACAGCTTAAAAGGAAAGAATGACTGGGGTGGGGAAAGAAGAGAAAAAAAATATATTTATATACACAAGATAGTTAAGATAGTTGTACTACTAATTTCTATTAGTCCACTGAAAGGACCAGTTAGTGCTTATATTATCTGCTCAGGCTTGCATGCCTATATCTGGTAATCTAAGCAACTACTTTGAAGATAACAGTATGTGCATTGTTAATTTACTATCATCTTATTTTGAAATTCTGTATCATTTTTATTGCTTTTTAAATAATCTTAAAAAAAAAAAAAAAGAAAAAAAAAGAAAAGCAGCCTCTCAGCCTCACCTAGCCACACCCTCCCCAAGGTTTTCCAGCTGTCTGCACATTCAGGCCTTCAGGGCTGTAGCCTTATTGTAAATTTTTAAATGTCATTATCTTACATTGTCTTAGTGTTATTTAATTAAATAGAGTTGCTTTGGTATTTAAGTTCTTTTTTTTTCAGAGAAGATAAAGCCCTGTGTTTTCCTGATGGAATGAAATGATTCAAGTGGTCTATTTAGGCAATTTCAAAACATTCATTATTTGCATAAAAACCAAATATGACAAAATGAATAAATAAAATTTAGGGAAAGAATATATCAGTCATATAAATCAAGTTTGAAAACTGTTGCAAGGAATACAAAGAGTAAATTAGTAGATCTGAAACAGAACCAAGTAAATGAATCAAACAGATTGAATCCAATTGAAGAAATCAGTAAACTAGGAGATACCTTCAAGCAAAGTTGGACAACATCCAGAATGCCGTACAGAGAGATAAAATATGGAAGAGTTGAGAGATATGGAGGACAGAATGAGAAAAATCTAAGAGTTGGTGAGATAACTCAGTGGACTAAGCACCTGCTTAGGTAAGCACAGGGAGTGGGGTTCAATCCCTGGCACCACTCCGGCCCTGCCCACAGGTATGCTGAGCCAGCTAGGAAAATCAGGTATGGTGGCACACGCCTGTAATCCCAGAGCTTGGGAGGCTGAAAATAAAAAAAAAATCACTAGGAGTTAAAGCTGCATAGCAAGACCCTATACCAAATACATACAATAAAAAGAAAAAAGAATGGGATCTACGTAAAATAACTAAAGCTCCAAAGCAAGCCGAGACCTGAGGCAAAGAAGTAACAATGAAGAATTTTCTAAAACTGGGGCTAGGGAGATAGCTCTGTGGCACAAATGCCTGCCTGGAAAGTGCAAGGTCATGAGTTCAAGCCGTGGTCCCTCAAAAAAAAAAAGAATTTTCTAAAACTGATTTAAGTCACTAAGAAGCCCAGTGAATCTCAAAGTAGATAAATAAATCAGTGCAAAACCAGCACCTAATTGTGTTAGCAAAATTGCAGAACAAGGAGAAACAAGAAGAAATAGAGTCTGCCCCACTCCAAAAAAAAAAAAAACAAACAAACAAACAACAAAACAATAACTCTAGTTATTGATATGAAAAGAAAAATAGTATGACAGATGGTGTTACTGTGATATGGAAGATCCTACAGCATGTCCTATATCCCAGAAAACCCACTAGGTTTAGGAAAGAAGTTGAAAATTTATGCACAAAATTGAGGAAAGAAGGAAAAACTGGAAACAAAGCTTTTGTAAATTAAGGAAAGAGAGAGGGCTGAAGGGAGAAAAGAGGAATGGGGGAAAAAGAATGAAGTTCTCACATATACAGCCATAAATTTCCCACAATAAATGTAATCATTAGATATACATAAAATATACCAATAAACATAGTTAATAAAAAAGATAAAATATATGTGCACCAGTCTCAATGACCAAGCAGTGGTTCACTGTACTAATAATTGTCTGGAGGCTCAGAGCCACCACTTGAGCATCTGTTGTAATTGTAGAGGCCAAACGTATTAATTGTATGAATCTTATAATGTTGGTAATAAATTTACTATTAAAATATTTATACAAGCTTTTCTTTTCCTGTAGTGTATATACATTTTTGCCCCCTCCATCATATAGGTAGATAGATAGATATTTATTTGTATCTATCTGTCTATCTATCTATCTATCTATCTATCTGTCTGTTTCCAGACATGGGCCAAGTGGCAGTGAAGGGCTGTGATGTTTGCAAGGGGAGAAGCAGCCAAGGTTAGTCTTACCAGACTGCCCTGACCTCCAGTGTGGAAGCAACTTGCAAGCAGAGCCTGGGGGTGTGGGTTGAAGAAATGAAAGTTGGGTTTCAAGGAAGCTGAGGCAGATAGGACTCATTGGCCAGAGTAGTGGAAAGGAGGCAGAGCTACAGAGAAAGAGCTCCAGAGGCCTGAACAGACCTCTTGGGACCTGTGGCTGAATTCTACTCTACATGTGAGTAACAGAAAACCCCATGATGCTGAGCAGAGAAGAACAACACTAAGCATGTGCAGAGCAAGTCCCGGAGTTTACATGGAGCTGGGAAACATTCAAATTCCATGTACCCAGAGAAGGCAAACATCACTGAACACTTGGAGCAATTAGTAGGAGTGTTAGAAGAGTGATGCCCTAGCATAGGCTAAACTGGCCTAAACTTCTCCTAAAAACAAAGCCTTAAACAAACAATCAGGGCTGAGAAGATAGCTGTGTGGTTTAAGCACGTGGCTGGCAAGCACCAGGACCCAAGTTCAAGCCTCAGTACCACATGCCTTGCCATGCTGCCCTGGAGCACAAGTGCTGACCAGCGAAACTGGGCATGGTGGTGCACACCTGTAAGCCCAGTGCTGGTGAGGCTGAGATAGGAGGATTACTGTGAGTCCAAGCTGTGTAGCGAGACCCTATACCAAAACAGGGGCCCTGAGTGTATAAGTCATGGTAAATACATGTTTCACATATGCAAGGTTCTGGATTCAATTCCCAGAATTGAAAAAATAAATAAATAAAAGGGTAAATTTTTCTGTAAGTAACTTAATGTTCTCTGAAACAAATTTTCATGCTCCTTAAAGGAAAACAGACTCCACTTAATGTAATATTCACAAAGCCAGTAGCAAGTAAAAGATTATCAGACAAGCAAAAAGATCAATGATAACTATAAGTATGTGAAAACACTTACAGGAAGACAGAACATGAGGACAGGAGATTTCCAGTGCAGATTTTCTCAATATGTAAATATAGCATCTGAAATGCGGATTTTAATAAATGGGCCTCACAGACAATGCTGAAGAAAAGATCAGTGGGGCTGGGGAGATAGCTCCGAGGCACAAGTGCCTGCTGGGCAAGTGAAAGGTCATGAGTTCGAACCCTGGTCCCACAAAAAAGAAAAAAAAAAAAAGATCAGTGAACTTGAAGACAAAGAAAGAAACCATTCAGAGAGAAAAAAGTACTGGAAAACAGAAGGAAATAACTAAGTAGTTTAATATCCATGTCATGAAGCGGATAAAATATTTGACAAAATAATAGCTAATTTCGCTCCAATTTAATAGCAACCCGAAACCTAGAGATTCTAGAAGCTCAGTGAAGCCAGATAGCTTACACTGCTGAGCTATTTCCCCAGCCCTATAAGAGAACAAAAATGTGAATTATTAGGAAAGTTTGTCAGAATCAAAGTAAAGCAAGAGACATTGGAATAACACTTTGAAACTTTGAAAGAAGAAGATTTGCCAAACTGGAATTCTATACTCAGTCAAGATGTTTTTCTTTTTTTTTTTTTTTTTTTTAATTAAAATTTTATTTTATTTTATTTATTATTTTCATTCTTGTTTCAGAACCTTTGTTTGTTTATTCACTCATTTTTATGGCCGGCTCAGCCCACCCCAAGGTCAGGGCTGGCGCAGCATGTGGTGCCAGGGATCGAACCGCGGTCCTTGAAGCCACCCAAGCTTCCCCAAGCAGGGGCTTTAAACCACTGAGCCATCCCGCCAGGCCCAAGATGTTTTTCAAAATGGCATAATAGAGAAAATTTATCCAGACAAACACAACCTGAATAAATTCTGAATGTTAAAGGAAGTTTTCTAGGGCTAGGGAGATAGCTCCGAGGCACAAGTGCCTTCTGGGCAAGTGCAAGGTCGTGAGTTCGAACCCTGGTCCCACAAAAAAAAAAAAAAAAGGAAGTTTTCTAGAGTGAATAGAAATGACTTTAGGTGAAAACTTGGACCCAAAAGACTTTCAGAAGTGAAAAGTATGTCAGTAAATATTAGACAACTTTTTCTCATTTTAATTTTTCTTTCAAAGATAACTGATTGTTTAAAGCAAAAATAATAACAATATATTTTGGGAGATATAGCATTCTTAAAAGTATGACAATAGTAGCATAGGGGCCCAGGGACGGCTCAGTGGTCTAAAGCGCCTGCAGGCGGCTGCAGGGACTGCAGTTGGATCCCCAGCACCACATGCTGCACCAGCCCTGCCCTCAGGGCAGGCTGAGTCGGCCATAAAAATAAATAAACAAACAAACAAAAGTTCTGAAAGAAGAAAAAAAAATGAATAAAATAAAAAATTCTTTAAAAAAAATAGTAGCATAGCCGGGCGTGGTGGCACATGCCTGTAATCCCAGCACTTGGGAGGCTGAGGCAGAAGGATCGGTGTGAGTTCGAGACCAGCCTGGGCTACAAAAGTGAGTTCAAGACCAGCCTGAACTGCATAGTGAGACCCTGTCTCAAAAACCCAAAAAAAAAAAAAAAAAAAAAATATATATATATATATATATATATAGTAGCCTAAAAGGAATGACAGTAAACATATTATATGTGAAATTATATATGAAAATAATACACATATTATTTGAATATAGACTTTGATAATAAGAGATGCATATCTAGAACAAACAATAAAATAAGAAAGATAGCTAAAAGAGTTGGAAAATTACATCAAAATGCAGTACAAGAAGTAAAACTGCCATAATTGCTTGGGAGACAGCTCTGTAACAGAAGTACCTGCCTGGCAAGTGCAAAGTCGTGAATTTGAACTCCGGTCCTGCAAAAAAAAAAAAAAAAAAAGAAGAAGAAGAAGAAATAAAACTGCCATAATTGTTAAGGAGAAATAGACAAATCCACAATCATAAAATTTTAAACTCTCTTCTCACAAGAATCACTAGAACAAGTAATGAGCATATTAATAAGGACATAGCAAGTTTGAACAACACAACTAATTAACTTGGCCAACTTGTCTTTTATAAAACATTACCAGCAGTACCTGCAGAATATATGTTATTTTCAAGAATATAGTTATTTTCAAATGCTAAGTTAGATCATTTTTCTGGACCATAAAAAAAAAGTCTTGCTAGGTTTACAAGTATTGAAATTGTAGTCCCAGCACTCAGGAGGCAGAGATGAGAAGATTGCTTTAAGTTCAAGTCAGTCTGAACTACACAGCAAGATCCTATCTCAAAAATTAAAATAAAGTAAAATAAAATAAAACTATTTAAATCAAACAGTACATGCTAATAAAAAGAATAAGATTAAAAACTTTGAAATCAGGGGCCCGGCGGGATGGCTCAGTGGTCTAAAGCGCCTGCTTGGGGAAGCTTAGGCGGCTTCAGGCTGAGCCCGCCATAAAAATAAATAAAACAAACAAACAAAAGTTCTGAAACAAGAAAAAAAAATTTAAAAATGAAAAGAGAAAATGACGGGCCCGGCAGGATGGCTCAGTGCTCTAAAGAACCTGTTTAGGAAAGCTTAGGCGGCTGCAGGGACCTCCGTTCGATCTCCGGCACCACATGCTACGCCAGCCCTGCCCTCGAGGCGGGCTGAGCCGGCCATAAAAATGAGTGAATAAACAAAGGTTCTGAAAGAAGAATAAAAATAAAAAATAAAATAAAAAATTCTTTAAAAACTTTGAAACCATACCAGGAAAATTGCCATATATATATTGGGGGGGAGGGGGGGGACGGGACCAGGGTTCAAACTCACAACCTTGCACTTGCCAGGCAGGCACTTGTGCCACAGAACTATATCCCCAGCCCCAAATTGCCATATTTTAGAAAGTTAAATGAAATAGTTCTAAATAATGTATGTAATAGGAAAGATAGAAAATGCTTTGTTAGAAAATAAAAATATATATTAAAGGAAAAGAGCGGCCAGTGAGATAACCCAGCAGAATAAAGCTCCAGCTTAGGCAAGCTTAGGCAAGCACAGAGACAAAAAGAAAAAAAAAATTAAAATTTGTGAGATGTAGTTAAACAGTAGCTAAAGGAAAACTTCTGTCTTTGAATGCTTATATTAGCAAAAAAAAAAAAAAAAAAAAAAAAAAAAACCAAAAAAAAAAAAAAAAAAAAAAAAAAAAAAAAAAAAAAAAAAAAAAAAAAAAAAAAAAAGTCTGACCTACAAAAATTAGCAAAAATAAATCTAACGGAAGTAAAAGAATAAATAGAAAAGATTAGACTGGAAATTGATGGATAGAAAATTGGCAAACAGGGGCCCAGCGGGATGGCTCAGTGGTCTAAAGCGCCTGCTTGGGAAAGCTTAGGCGGCTTCAGAGACCGCGGTTCGATCCCCAGCACCACATGCTGTGCCAGCCCTGCCCTCAGGACAGGCTCAGCCAGCCATACAAAAAAAAAAAAAAGTGAATAAACAAAGGTTCTGAAACAATAAATAAATAAATAAATAAATAAATAAATAAATAAATAAATAAATAAAATTGGCAAACAATGGTAAACTTTTATAAAAAATTATTTATTTGGTACAGGGTCTCACTACGCAGCTCAGCTTTGTAGCAATCCTCCTGTCTCAGCCTCCCCAGTGCTGGGATTACAGGTATGCACCACCATGCCTGATTTCAGGGCTGGCAAGGCATGCGGTATCAGGGATCAAACTTGGAGATCAGACTCAGGACCTTGTGCTTGTCAGGCAGGCTCTTAGACTGCAGTGTTATCTCCTCAGCCCCTAAAAGTAGTAATCTTGAATAAATTAATAGAATTAATAAACTAATGATAAAGTGGTTATGAAAAAACACAATACAAGGCTGAGAAAATAGCTCAGTGGCATAAGTGCCTGCCTACCTGGCAAGCACAAGGTCCTGAGTTCAACCCCTAGTACCACAAAAAAAAAAAAAAATACAGATATTATAAGACAGGAATAAAACAGTACATGCTACATATTCAACACTTTAAGAGACTAACAACAGAAAATCATGGATAATTTAATATCAACAAATTTAACAACTTAAAAACTTAAGGAGTTGGGGAGATAGCTCAGTGGCATAAGCGCTTGCCTGACAAGTGCAAGCTCCCAAATTTGGTCCCTAGTACAGCAAAACACTTAAAACTGATAAGTGAGTACAAGATTTGAACAACTCTGTCAAAGAAACCAGAATTATAACTGAAAATCTTCACCTGAAGAGGACAACAACAAACCCAGATGGCTTCAGTGGTGAATTCTACATTATACTCCTGCAACTGTACAATAACAAGGCAAACCAGAAATGGGCAGAAGATATGAGCGCGTGCACACACACACACACACACACACACACACACACACACACACACATACACATACTAAATGTGTGAAAAGTTGCTCAATGTCTTTTGTAATCAGGGAATTTCCAGTTAAAATTGGAGCAAGGTTGGGGACGGTGGTGCAGCCTGTAATCGTAGCATCTAAGAGCCTGGAGTGGGAAGGTGGCAGTGCAAGCCTGGATTTTGAGTTCATATTTTTGTTGGCTATATTTTTTTTTCTTTTATTTAGTGCTAGCATTTTTGTATGAAAATACACTTAATCAAAGTCCTTAATTCTCTTTTCTTCCCAGTTTTTCTTGCAGTGTTATTTTCTATGTCTCTCTTTTTGTTTGAATACTTTGTCCAATAATTTAAATATAATCCCTTTATGGCCAACCCTTTAAGGTCTTGTATACCTGAGAATAATTTTATTATGCCCTCATAATTAAATAACAATTTGACTAAATATGAAATTTTAGATCCAAAGTTCCTTTCCCCCAACACTACAAAAATAGTCCTCCCTTTCTTCTTTTAACATATATTTTATTGAGTTCCTATGCACAGCATATAAAAAAAATTCAAAAAATCTTAGGGTATTTTTTTTTTTATGGCCAGCTCAGCCTGTTCTGGGGGTGGGGCTGGCACAGCATGTGGTACCAGGGATTAAACACTGGTCCCTGTAGTTGCCTCAGCTTTCCTAGGCAGGCGCTTTAGACCACTGAACCATCTTACCGGTCTTTAGTTATTATTATTGTTGTTGTTAGTTTTGTTTTGTTTTGTTTTGAGATGGGGCCTTAGGTGCAATCTGGACTGAACTGACAGCAACCCTTTGCCTCAACCTCTCAAGTGCTGGGATTATGGTTGTGCACCACCATGTCTGCCTTATTTGTTCATAAGGATGCATTTTGAGCTACTGAGAAGGAGGTAAGCAGTTCTTATATGAAGGCCTAAGGTTTTGCATGAGCGTGTTGCTTCTGAAAAGGCTGAAGTAGAGCCTTGAGATGAGATTCCATTTAAAAATACATTAGATGGGGGGACAGGCATAGGGGTGGTAAGGTGGGAATGTGGATGCACATGAGGTGAGTTTGATTTTATATGATGAACCACAGTCCCTACTGCCTTCAAGGGGGACCCCATGAAAACAGCACCTATGGACTGTCTTAACCGAATCACACTAGTGTCAGAGTATGGGCCACATCAGGCACCTTTTTTTTTTTTTTTTTTTTTTTGGCGGGACCAGGGTTCAAACTCACAACCTTGCACTTGCCAGGCAGGCACTTGTGCCGAGGAGCTATCTCCTCAGCCTCCAGGCACCTTCTATAAGGCAGTACAGTTGAGTAAGGTCCCTTGGGTTGATTGTGAGCGTGCACGGGCTTCCCTCCCATGTAGCTGTGCATCCTGTATCCCCTCTCTGCTCTAGGATTTCCCTGTGGCTAATGGTGCTTCAGAGCCTCGTGCACAGGACATAGGTATCCACAACTCAGTGGGGGAAGAGAATTTCCCATCTCCCTTCCTATCACTATTTAAGTTAGTTTTAACTATTTCTCAGACCTACCTAGAAGAAGCAAATTGTATTAACAGCAATCTAGCCTGCAATTTTCTGGCTTAGACCCTATGGTGAGGAATCCCCTCAAACTCACCTTTCTTTTCTAGGTGAGTAAAATACAATACAATGACTTTCAAACCAACAAAATAAAACCAGAAATCAGTCTGCACCCATCTATCTACAGAAGCTGACACAGGCTCCTGAAGGCTGCTGCTCACACCACACCCAGTGACACATAGACTAGATGGCTGAGAGACCCACTGGATCTTACATGACATCAGCACAGCCATGTTTTCTAGGACATTGTCAAGTCTTCCCATGACATGTGCTAGCTTTGAGGTAGTCAGCTACCAAGGCTTTGGAAAGTGAGAAATTGGCTAGACAAGCATGATTATTCAAATAAAGTAGACTTGACACCTGAATTTCCTGTATAATTACCTCTTGTGGTTCTAGGGCAGCTTGATCCATGTTTTCCTGGAGCCACAGGAAATCTCAGTCATAATTACCTGTGAGAAACAAAGCCAAGTGTCTAAGGGGCTGCCTGCAGATTAGGAAATGAAAACAGATTGCCCAAAGTGGCAAATGAGTAATGTGCTCATTGTGGCAGACAAAAAATCGGTCCAAGACTTGGGTGTGTCAGGGAGCAAATTTTGATTAGTGTCTGACATTTTTCCTACTCTATTGTTTTAAATTTGGTTGGCTTATTTTCCAAATAGTTCTATTTAACATCTACTTATCCCAGCACGTCTAAAAATTAAATTTTCATCTTCCAAGAAGAAGTCTATAGTTCCCTTCACCCAATACTGGTTTCTCATTTATTCTGTGTCCACATAGCACCATGGGACTCAGTCTGTACTGTATTTATTTGCATTTATTTACATGCTGCTTTGTAAGCGTTTTTGAGCCATTTTTCTATAAGTGTGCCATGTTCCCTTAAATGGATTTATGTTCTTTCAGGTGGTCTCTTCAATAGTCATTTCCCCTTTTCTCATTTGCATTTTACAACTCTGTTCATTTGATATTGTCTAATAAAAATTTCCATGTAACTTTTTAATGCCTTCATCCATACATTACCCTCTTTCTGCTCCTGACTAACAGTACAGAAACAATGCTGCTTGTGTAGCCAGGATATAGCACACATGCAATTAGGTTTTGCTTTACAGATGATCTGCTTTAAGACATCTAGAGGAGCTCTGCCTCTCAAAGCCTAGGCTCCTTGTGCATATTCCACATCTTTGCCCATAATGCACAATAAGCTCTCCCTGTATCTACAGAACATCGTGGACTTTGTCCTACTCTTTCTGGAAACCAAACTCCCTTTTGTACTTAGAAGGCAAGAATTCATGGTTCAAACCCTTGCTCGAATGTTTACAAATGTCCTCCAGTTATTCATTCATTCCGTCTGCTCCCCTGTCATTTTGCAAGGGCTCAGCCATGCCCATCTTTAAGTATCTGTTTCCCCACTGATCATCATCAAAATGCATACTTTAAGACTGCAGCTTCAGCCAGGCATGGTGGTGCACACCTGTAATCTCAGCACTCGGGAGGCTGAGGCAGGAGGATTGGTGTGAGTTCAAGACCAGCCTGGGCTACAAAAGTGAGCTCAAGGCCAGCCTGAACTGCAGAGTGAGACCCTGTCTCAAAAAGACCAAAAATACAACAAAAACAAAACAAAACTGCAGCTTGTCCGTCTTTATGATTGAATCACCAAGACCAAGGGCTGTACCCACCATGCCAGGCATTACCCATAAAATGTTAGATAGCAAGTACCCAATGGGTCCTATTTTGGAGAATCCTCCATAGGCTCATCCAAACTGGGATGCAAACAAACTTTATGCCAATTCCTCCAAGGAGCCTTCTTTTTTTTTTCAAGGAGCCTTCTTGAATCAATTCTTATACCTTCCATGACTCAGTGATCAATATCTTGCTGGTCCTAATCTGGCCTCGTCATCATCCCAGCTTCCCCATTAATTGGTAGAGGTAGAATGGTCCCAGAGATGATTGAAATAAATTGTTGTTCATTAATCTGATTCTTGTCTCAATATTTAAACAAAGAGCCAGGCATGGTGGCTCACACCTGTAATCCCAGCACTTGGGAGGCTGAGGCAGGAGGATTGGTGACCAGCCTGGGCTACAAAAGTGAGCTCAAGGTCAGCCTCAACTGCATAGCAAGACCCCGTCTCAAAAAGACAAAAAAAAAAAAAAAAAAAAAAAAAAAAAAAAAAAAAAAAAAAAAAAAGGAATTATGTTACATCTACTGTATGCCACTACCCTTTGTTCTAGATGCTGGAAATATACCAGGAAGCAAGACAGATAAAGTTTCTGCCCTATGAAGCTTTTATTGTAATGATTAAGCTTGTTAGACTTGGACAAATCAAAACTGGGAAGGAGTGTTTGCTCATGCTCCCTGATAAATTCAATTCAATGATGCATACAGCTTTGTTTTTCCACTTTAACTCAGTAATTCAGTTTCAGCAGCATATGACTTTTTGCCATCATATTTACCAACCACAAATACCAACATGTACACTACACCCTCATCCCTAGCACCTAGGACATGCTGTAGCTATGTATAGATGTGTACAGCTATATACATGCACTACACTCAACAGCTTACATTCTGTCCACTCACTAATCATGCATTCACCCAAATGCCAACCGCCCAAGATATAAAGCATGCTGTCCTCTCTACTGATGCTCATTCATGTAGACTCACTATTTAAGCATGTGTACAGATACGTGTGGAATACACTTGCAAACTGCAGCCTCCTCCACGTGCTCCCTCTCTTCCCCTACCAAGGAGTAGGATGTGAAGCTATGAGCCACTTCATCAGGAGCAGAAGCACTTTGAAAACTGTCAGGTAGATTGAAGCAATTTTTATTGTTTTTTGAAGAAATTTTTAAAATAAGCTGGAAAAGTTCTGGGTGAAGGTATCTCTAAAGAATTGCTAGAAATTTCTTCTTATTTCCCTGGATACAGAGGCCTCAAAGGCTAGTTTGAGGCTAGAAACCATGTACAGTGCTCCTGGGGGTGAGGAAAGTGAGGCTATCTCTAGGAAGGGATCTGAAAAGACAAAGACAGACTGGAGCAGGGATGGCCACTATGTGCAAGTGTGGCAGTCCTATGGCCCTCTAGTTCTGTAGTTCTCCCTCTCTTAGCTGCTCCAAAGCCTAGATCTTTTATGGATCCTTGTGTTTGTGCTCCTTCCTTGAGTGCAATCCTGACCAATAAGAGGCTGCAGTATATCTCATGTGAAAGGAAAAGGGAAGGGCCCCTACTAGTTAAAGAACACCTTCAATAGGCCATGCTTTATATATTTTATTTTATTAAAATCTTAGCTAGGGGGGCCTGGTGGGATGGCTCAGTGGTCTAAAGCGCCTGCTTGGGAAAGCTTGGGCAACTTCAGGGACCACGGTTCAATCCCCGGCACCACATGCTGTGCCAGCCCTGCCCTCGGGGCAGGGTGAGCCAGCCATAAAAATGAGTGAATAAACAAATAAAGGTTCTGAAACAAGAAAAAAATAAATAAATAAAATAAAAAATTCTTTAAAAAAATTTAAAAAATCTTAGCTGGGGGTGGAGACTGGGGGTATATTCATTGCCTTAGCATGCTTAGGGCCATGGGTTTGATTCCCAGCATGCAGAGCAGTAGAGGGGTTTGGGGAGAGGGGATAGTAAATAGTGTAGGTAGTACTTCATTTGGGGAATGAGGAAGCCAGGGTTCATTAAGTATCTGTTCATTACTTAATGATTAAGTAATAGTGACATTGTGAACTCAGGCTTGATTCCTACCTTATAATCTTTCTTTTCTCATGCTAAGACTAACCTGCTATCAAGAAAGTTTGAGTTTTTAGGGTCCACCTACCCCCAAGCCATGCAAGGTTATTCTTATGATTGGGGAATGAGGATTAGCCTGTGTTTAAGAAATAAATATACTTTGCCTTACTAAAAGGCGTCCACAACAAGATCCTTTATATATGTGTGTGTGCATGTATATTAGCAGCTGGGAAAATGCTTTCACAGAGATTCTAATGATAGCTTACAGGTGTGTGTGTGTGTGTGTGTATCTTTTAAGTGTTTTCTCATCCATTGAACCCCTTTGGTCATCACAGCAAATTCTCTGAAGAATGTAGTCCATACCCATTTTATATTTAAGAAAACTGAGGATAAACAAAAAAGGAATCAATAATTCCTGAAGTAATGATTCTAAGACACATATGCCTGTACACACACATACCCTCTCCTAGGCGCCATTCCTGAGGCTACACAAGTCCTCACATTTCATCTCTGCCAGACATTATTATTTTATCACTTTACAGATGAAGAAATATTTGAATTACTATTATTTTAGCACTATTTTCTTACAAGCTCAACTAATTAGTATCTAAGTCATTCCAGATGGGTGTATTAGCAAAGGCTTCTCTAAAGAGGGGAGTTGTTTCCCTTGAGAAATGTTTTCCTCTAACTCAGTCCCCTGCTTTGCAGCTTCTTTCTATGTTCTCGTATCTTTTCCTTCTTCAGAAAGAATGCAGCACAGCTGCCAAGTGTCTTCTGAATAAGGACTGTGTGGGAATCTAACCCTGCCACTCTGCTGATGGCTGTTAGCTCCCAGGTCCTGCCATTTTGTGTTAGAGCAACTGGCCTGCTTTTGTGATCCTCGGTAAAGGCTCAGCGCCATAACACAAAGAAGATCCTCTTTTTCCTTCCTTGGACCACCCCTGCAAGACATATTTTACACAGGCCAGACAGTAAATAACTGTAGGCCTGCCCACCAATAGTGAGTGTGGATTTGTCGACAAGGAGGGTGGGAGGCATGGTACCTAGTTTTCAGCATTTTTCAACACTCCTTCCCTTCCTTTCACATGCTATGCTCTTACCTTCATGGGGTTTTGTTCCTTGCTTCCTGATCAGTTCAACTTGATGCTACGTACAGCTCTGTTTTCACTTTAATTTGGCAACTGAGTTCTATCGGCATGTGATTTTTTGTCATCCTACTTATAGGTCTAAGTTCACTCCAGTCTATGTTTACTACTTTTCCATCTCTTTTCCTTTCATCTCTACCCATCATCTAATCTCAAAATCAGTGGATCATTTCTTAAATTTTCATTTATAGTCTTTGGATATGAATTATGCAGTTGTCCAGGAAATTTCTTCCCACTTATGATATTTGTTCAGGATGACAAGAAACGTGTGTGAGAGAAAATATGATTCTGGAGATGGATGCAATTTCTTGGGCCAATTAACTGAGACAGTTCACATGTTTATTGTGTTTAAGCTATTGGGTGATTAATTTAGGGAGTTTTATAGACAGTTTAATATTCTCCTGGCTTAAGAAATAAGAATTTATATAAAAGAAGAGAGAATATGAGATATAGTTACTACTGATGATGAATACGGCATGTGAAAGGCAGGGACATTAGAAAAGTTGCCTTACTCCACAGTGAGACCCTATACCAAAAACAAAAAAGAAAATTTTCCAGGACTGGGGAGATAGCTCCGTGGCATAAGTGCCTGCCTGGAAAGTGGAAGGTCGTGAGTTTGAACCCTGGTCCTGCCAAAAAAAAAAAAAAAAGAAAGAAATTTTTCCTTAGATTATATAGTTCAGGATGTGGGTACAAATGCTGATATATTAGTACACATATTCTGTTAAATCTTAGCACATATATTCTGTTAAATATTAGCATGCAGTTAATAAATACTGGTATATAGTTTCCATTATTTGCAAGAAAATTTATAATCCTAGGGGCCGGCAAGATGGTTCAGCAGTCTAAAGTGCCTCCTTAGGCAAGCTTAGGCAACTGCAGGAACCACAGTTCAATCCGTGGCACCACATGCTGCTCCAGCCCCACCCCCAGGGCAGGTTGAGCCAGCCATAATAATAAAAAGGAAAAAAAAAAAAAAAGAAAAGAAATTTACAATCCTAATTTGAATGTTCCCTGACCTGCAGCACCTATCCTGGCTTCCCTACCCTAGTCATTCCCAAGTTAGCATTGCAAATCCTTTCTGATGAATTCTCATATAAATAATAATTGTTAAGATACCATCTCAGACAAAAATAAATTTGAAAATTCACCTGATAAGCTCTAATTTTTCATTTTCCATTTCATTTCTTTAGCACGGTTGACTACTAATTGCTTGGGATTAAACCAAGACTATCGAGTGTCTTGGATAGGGGTGGTGGGAGTGGCAAGGTGAGGTCGGTTCAAGACCATGAAAGAGCAAAACTGTGTTACTTGAAGTAGACCTGGCCTTCTGGACTATCCCTTGGTCTCCTGTGCTTATTGTCTGAAATGTTCCGTATTTCTAATATGTAGCTGGTTCACTGGTTTTTACTTCTAGCCTCTGTATTTCCCAAATTCACCTTTTTAGAACTGGCACATACAGACAGACAGAAAAGCTCCATCTTTCCTTCCCTTTCTTTTACCCTCTCCTTTGGTCAATTGAGGCATATACGTACCACTAAAAGGGCTTAGGCTGTCTACGCTGTGCAGCATGTGGTGATTTTAGTGGGGGTGGAGACTGCTTTTTCAAAAGGGCCGCTTGGGTCAAGTAGGTCAAATCAAGTATACCATCAACCTACTCTCTCTGTATACCCTTCCTCCAATTATTTCGTCTTTCTGTTATCTTTCATTTATTCAACAAATAGCTATTAGGTAATTACTATGTGACAAAACTTATACTATATCTGTGGTTCAGCAGTGACATAACAGTACTGTTTCTTTCTGATTATCTGATTTCCAAAGGCCTCATAAAGAAGGTGCCTTAAGAAAACAGTTATAAGAGGAAGAATCTTATTTCTTATTCTGGAAGCTTTTATTATTTAGAGATGGAGGGCAGTGGTAAAAGACCCAATGTCACTGGCTAGAGACTGTCTTCTAACCTTAGCCTCTGCCCTGGACAGCAGAACAGTGAATAGAAGATGGGGGTTACCCATAGTCATAGCCCCACCATACATCTCACCTTTAATTTCTTGCCCTAGGCCCCCCAACCAAGGAGTCTGTCACTGTAATTAAGCAGTCTGTAATCAGCGAAGTCCCATTAAGAAATAATGAGGCCAGTAATGCAGTGAGTGCCATTGATGGGGGATTAGTGAAACTCCTGTGGTTTCCTACAACTCCCCTACTCTTTGAGGAAGTGATGATGGAGCAACTGTTGACTCAGGACTCGCATTAATCCCTGCACTCTCCCCTCTACTCCCAAATCCAACTCCTTGCTGAAGATGGATGTGTTGGGTGGAACATGACTCCCCAGCTCTGAAAAGAAGGTATACATGATAGCTTCACTCACAAGGTTATCTCACACTCATCTTTGTATTTTCAATGCCAACCACAACCTAAAAGTTTGGTAAATGTCCCATGGGTTGGAAACAAAACTAGAGCACAGGGCCAAATGTCCTGCCTTCCTGCTAAAGACTTTCTCAGATAGATTCTGGCTCCATTAGCATCTGGCAAATGTGCTTGGTTCAATGGGATCCTGGTTGACAGACAATAGTTTTTTCATATTCCTGCCATTTTGAATCTGATATCTGCTGTTATTGCCTGTGTTTGAGGCAGAACTTCTGGGAGAACACTGACAACTTCACGTTGTTTTATACTGCACCAAGTCAGTGAGTGTTCTCCAGCTTAAGAAGCTCTAATGCTCATCTCAAAGCTACAAGGAGTGACATTACACATGTGAAAAAAATCACCGTGCCTGAAAGTCAATGAAGAAGTTCCCAGACATCTTTTTCAGCTAATTTTACTGAATCCAATTTAAAAAAAAATGGAGCTAAACTGAAAGGGGACTAATCACTGCAGAGGCTCACCAAGTGTATTATGTTGTCTTCTATGGGACGGAAGCTGCTAC
This sequence comes from Myocastor coypus, assembly GCA_004027025.1. Taxonomy (NCBI): domain Eukaryota; kingdom Metazoa; phylum Chordata; class Mammalia; order Rodentia; family Myocastoridae; genus Myocastor; species Myocastor coypus. Next base: position 12,015 of record PVJA010005350.1, on the reverse strand, counting down.
CCTGAAATAGCTGAACTCCATTAAGATGCAAGTCTCCAGCCTTCTTAAAATGAACCCCATGCAGTCTAAGAAGTCTTATATTTGGAAGAAGGAAAGGGGTCTCTGAAAAAGCAGCAGCTCAGGCTCCGGGGAACACAAACAACCTTTGCATCTCTTGACCTTGTAGTTTTTACTTTTCCTTGCTCAGGGATTACAGCTGGGTGGAACAACCAGGGGACTGAATGACAGGGGCTCATCCAATTCTTTCCTTTCCTTTCACAACATTCCCTCTGAGCTAGCCAGCCTCTTCTCTAGCATGGCAAGAATTTATAACTTCTTTCAAGGTACAAAGTTCTCCTGGAAAAGGAGGCCACATGAGGCAGTTCAAAAAGACACTTTGTAAGTCACAGAGCTATGAGTTTCAATCCAGGAGAATTTCATTTCACTTATGCTTACTTGGGAAAATTACTTAATGCTATCCCTGAGGTGGTGGCAGTAATATGTACCATAAAAGTTTGTGACAAATAAAAAGAAACAGTTGAACCCAGTAAACGATACCTGCAAACAGGAGCAGTTTGGCAGGCTGAGATAGGGGATCTCAAGTTCGAGACCAGCCTGGACAATTTACTGAGACCTTGTTTCAAAATAAAAAGTTCTGGCCACAGAGATAGTGTAGTAGTGTAAGGGCCTGCCTAGGCAAGCACAAGGACTTGGGTTTGATCCCTGGAGCCACAGGCCATGCTGGCCCCACTGTTATCACCCACTGCAGTTGTGCCTAGCCCACCACCCCAAGACTGGATGTGGTGGCACACACCTGTAATCCTAGCATTAGGGAGGCTAAAATAAGAGTATTACTATGAGTCCGAGGTTTGTAGCAAGGCCCTGTACCAAATATATAAAATGTTTATAAAATAAAATAAAAACAGAAATATATATATAATAGAAATATATGTATATATACATATATATATATATATATATATAGAGAGAGAGAGAGAGAGAGAGAGAGAGAGAGAGAGAAATATAGATATCAGTGATAGAGCATGCCTGAATCCAATTCTCAGTTCCAAAGAAAAAATGAGACAGACGGGGCGGGGAAGGAGAGAGGGAGGGAGGGGGAGAGAGACAAAAAAAAGAAAGAAAGAAAGAAAAGAGAAAATGACAGGCCGGCTGGATGGTTCAGTGCTCTAAAGAGCCTGCTTAGGAAAGCTTAGGCGGCTGCATGGATCCTGGGTCGATCCCCGGCACCACATGCTGCTCCAGCCCTACCCTCAGGGCAGGCTGAGCAGGCCATAAAAATAAGTAAATAAACAAACAAAAGTTCTGAAACAAGAGAATAAAATAAAATAAAATAAAAAATTCTTAAAAGAGAGAGAGAGAGAGAGAGAGAGAGAGAGAGAGAGAGAGAGAAAATGACAGTACAGAGAATACTTTTTATCACTGTACCAGGATCCCAGTGAATACCGAGAATGATATCGAAGAACAGAGCTAACTTTAACTTTAATCTCTTATTTTCCAGTACATGTCACTTAATTTTGCCTAGGTTTAGTGAGCTTTGTAATTGTCTTTATATGCCTTTGCTTTTGGTTTTTGTAGTTCTGGGGATCAAATCCTGGGTCTTGTGCATACTAGGCAGGAGCCTACACTGAGCTACATCCCCAGCCCTCTCATGTGCCTTTGTGTACTGTTTACCCTCATGGAAGCTTCTCTGACCATGGCCTGATACTCTTAGATACTAATTTGATATTATGGAGTTTCATAAAAGTCTTTGGGGGGCCCGGCGGGATGGCTCAGTGGTCTAAAGCGCCTGCTTGGGGAAGCTTGGGAGGCTTCAGGGACCGCGGTTCAATCCCTGGCACCACATGCTGCGCCAGCCCTGCCCTCGGGGCGGGCTGAGCCGGCCATAAAAATGAGTGAATAAACAAAGGTTCTGAAACAAGAATTTAAAAAAAAAAAAAAAAAAAAAAAAAAAAAAGTCTTTGGGACAGGACCCCTGCTCAGATATAAAATAATTATTGCTGGGCCATCTGTCATTTCAAGTTAATGAAATGCATTATTTGATCTTCTATGTCAGTATCACTTTCTGTGTATTAAGATATAGTTCATCTACTTTCCCTAGGTGCATCCATTAGAGGCTGAGAAGCCTTATACATGCTTTAATGAAAACGATTAGCGGGGCCCGGCAGGATGGCTCAATGGTCTAAAGTGCCTGCTTAGGAAAGCTTGGGCGGCTGCAGGGACCATGATTCGATCCCCAGCACCACATGCTGTGCCAGCCCTGCCCTCAGGGCAGGCTGAGCCGGCCATAAAAATAAATAAACAAACAAAAGTTATGAAACAAGAAAAAAGAAAAGAAAAGAAAAGAAAAAGATTAGCGGTGTCAGTGCACAGGACAGATGTTGGAGAAATGAGATGTGCAAGGTAGAACAGGACTGCCTAAAGAAAGGTGGGCCTTTTAGACTTGGGTTGGTGGTTATACACACTGAATAGGATTTTGTAGGGCATAACCTGTACAGGTTTAAGAATATGAACCCTTGGTGTGCAGCAATAGCTTTAGCATGAGTCTAGTGCCTGGGTTTGGTCATCTGCATAATTTTTTCCCTTCTCTAAACTAGAATACTCCCCCTTATTTCTTCTGATGATAAGGATACAGTCTAGGCAAGAGATGACCATTTTTCTACTAGTATGTGGGTTTTGGTTTTGGTGTTAGTCATTATCTTTGTGTGTTGTCCATTTAGGGAGTTATCTATAGGCATGTTTTATCTTGACACAGTATTCTTCATTATCCCACATTCTTGGGCATGGCCACCTCCTTTATTCTATCATTTGGTGAGTACCAGAATGAAGCAAGCCCCCAAAATATCCATTCATTTTTAAAAACCCATCTCATTAGGTCAGAACCCTTAGAAAATATCTCCCCCTGTTGTATCAGAAATCTCCTATCTTGGATATGAGAGCCATACTTTGCTACCAGATATTTATATAATTGAGACAATAGAGAATCTTCCTAAAACAGTGAAAGCCCATAGGAGCCTATGGTTTAAGGGATGTAGAGATTAATTCCTGGAAATTTATGAGGTGCATATGCCTCATCAACCTTCATTCTTCTTGGTTTATGATGTCTTAGCATTTATGCATTTAGACATGTGCTCAAGTATATTTAATAATATTGCTCATCTCTACCTAGAAACATACTGGCGTCCCATTATAGGTTCATCTACTAGAGGATAGGCGGGTTTGGATAGTGGACAAAAGAAGGTCTTCACTATTTAGAATATAGGAGTGGGAGAATGGAGCACAAACATGTTTTATAGAACAGTAAGAGATAAAAGGGAAAAATACCAAAGATACAGCTGACCTGCCTAAAAGCAAGATACACTAAAAATATCCCAAGAGTGGGACAAATAGCTCAGGAGATTAAAGTGTCTACAAACAGGCCAAGGGGTTGGGGGATCAATCCCCAGGCCTACCATGCCAGCTCCACCCCTGGGGCTTGATGAGAGGGCAATTGAGACTGGGTTTAGTGATACCCACCTATAATCCCAGCTCTTGGGAGGCTGTAAACAGGTGGATCACTAGTAGTCCAATCTAGCAGTGAGACCCTAAACACCATATAGACCCTTCCCTAAAATATTCAGAAAAAGAAAGAAAAGAAAAAGGAAATACCCCCAAAGACTGAAGTCTTTATAATACAAACAAAGAATATTAAAAGAAAAAGAATGCTGCTTTCAAACAGTGTTGTTCCTAAATCTACAAGCAAAGGAAAATCCACAACATCTACCATGGGAGGATGTTTATCTGATGTCTGACCTTAATCTCTCCAGTGCTATTTTATTTGCCTATATAAAGTGTAGGTTTATAATTGTTCTTTGGTTGTTTTTATTGTGTGTGTTTTTGTCTTCACAGGTAAACTCTTCCTGGGCAGGACGCGACTCCTCAGAGGAATTTTCTAATCCCGCTTCCCATGACAAGTACTGATGTCAGGCCATGCCAAAGAAGAAGCCCAAGAACAATTATTAACTAACCACAGTTGGAAGCCCAGAAAATATAACAATCAACATCTTGAAGCAGATGTCTTTGCTCCAGACTAATATGTAATCCAACTACTTCCTCTTCCTAAAACAAGCATTATCTCAGGGGTCTGTGTCTGATTTGAGGGGAAAGGACAAACAGACTCACAGAGCTCAGTTTCCACACTGCCTTCCCCTTTAGGCTGTACAAGGAGGAACAAGCCAACTTGTGTATAAGGTGGCTGGGCAGACCTCACAGAAATCACTGTAAGACAAAGCAGAGAGGCTGACTGGAGCCCTCCTTGGAGAAACTCGGCTCTCCTAGCTTTAACCTACTCCCATTCCTTGCCATTCTCACCTGTAATTCTCTCTTGGCAAGAAATCCACACTGAATGTTCTCAAAGTACTTTGTAGACCTTAATTAGTTCCGTGGGAAGTAAGGCAGAGCTCAGCCTTGATTTTTCCAAAAGCAATGATGGCAGTGGGGGTGGAGGGCAAGTGAGGAGAAAATGGACAACTGTAGTGGTTGTGCAACTTACTCAAGGCCACACAGTACAGGAGGGGCTGGGATTAAAATCTGAGAGTCTTGAGTCTTGGTAAAAATTTTGTAGCTTTCCCGATTCCTCAACAGGCAGTAGTGGGCTCACCCTACTAACCTACTTTGCTAGGGTGTTGTTGATGAATGCTTATAAACCCTGTTCTAGATGATAGTTTTGGAGGATTGTTAAGGAAGGCATGTCATTAAGTCTCTACTCACCCCCTCCTTGTCAAATAGCCCTGGAGGGACATGGATGCTAGCCAGAATCCAGGGGCCTCCACTTCTATGGATGGACCAAGATTCTCAAGAGGAGGATGTTCCAACAGTGAAGGAACCACTGATGGGCGTGGGATTGCAGGGGCTGAAGAAGACCTGAAATAGGTGACACCTGGCCGGGTAGCCCAGAAATGGTAGGCTTAAGATGATTGACTCCCACTAAAGTGATTGTGGATGGCTACTTTTTTAAAATTCAGGATATATTCTTTGTGTAGTGATTTTTCTTCTTTGTAAAAAGAAGAAAATCTCTCAGAGCTCCATCACAAGACAGTTGGGTTCTATCAAATTAGGGATACCATCCATCCCAAGAGTAGCTCTGTATTTTTCTAAAAGAAGTGGTTAAGACGGGTGTGATGGTGCAAATTTATAATCCTAGCTACTTGAGAAGTTGAGGCAGAAGGATCCCAAGTTCAAGGCCAGTCTGCACAACTTTTGAAAGACCATGCCACAAAATTTTTAAAAGGGCTGTGGATATAACTCAGTGATAAAGGACCCCTGAGTATACACGTATACACACACACACACACACACACACACACACACACACACACACACACACACACATACACACACACTCACCATACAATTGTTAAGACATTTTGGGCTCTGACATTAGAGACCTAGTTTGAAATCCTTCCTTTCTATCTTCCTTCTGTGTTTACTACAGTGAGTTACTTAACTTTCATAATCTTACTTTCCCCATCTATAAAATAGGCACAATAATAGTGGCTAACTCTAAGGTTTGTTGTGAAATACAGTAACTTAAGTAGAGCCTGGCATAGAGTAAGCACTTGACCCATTTTAGTTACTCACCTTTTCTCTTTTAAAAATTACTCTCTGCCTACTTTAGAGTGTCTAAGCCATCTTTTGGTCAGTTCCTCACGTCCCTCCTGGCCCCTTGGCTATCTTCCACCCTGATCAATGAGAAGATATACACAGGGCGTAGTGGTGCATGTCTGTAATCCCAGCACTTTGGAGGCTGAGGCAGGATTGGTGTGAGTTCAAGACCAGCCTAGGCTACCAAAATGAGCTTAAGGCCAGCCTGAATTGCATAGAAAGACCCTGTCTCAAAAAAGACAGAAAAAAGAGAGAAGTTAGGAAATGTGAATATAAAATTATTTTTTCATGTCGGTTAGCACAAAGTGGAGTTAGGAAAATCAAACAGCTAGGGGAAAAAATGTACCTTAGATTAAGCCTGCTCTGCAGAAGTAGCTGTATTCTTGCAAAGGCTAATTGGCTTTTTTTATGCTGACTGACTTCCTTTGCAATACTAAAGTAATATTCTCATGGAAACAAAAACCACAGTGAAGGCAGGAAAAACTAATAACGGCTCATGAGACACTTTCCATATCCAAATGTAATTGAAGTGCCCCAGTCGCCCAATAAAACAGCCTTGCCAGTCCCATTTTATGGATTAAACAACTGAAACTCAGACAGGTTATTTAACAAATCAAAATTACTTGTCTAGGGAAGTTGAGCCTGAATTTAAGTATGGTTATGGCTCCCACACCTGCCCATTTCCAACTGGGTCACCCGCAGAGTGCTCTCTGCTCTTGCCAGTGGTCAGCCTGTGTGTACTTAGATTTCTCACACATGGCTTGCCCTAGGCCGCTGCCACCTTGGGCTTCCAGCTGTCCCAGGCCCCCTGATGCTGTGTGCTTCCTCATGTTGGTCCTTCTGTCTAGAATGCCCTTCTCCTTCTCCTTCTCCTCCAGAGAAATTCCTATCTGACCTTCAGTGCTGCTTAAATTCTACCCTTTCTGAGAAGCCAGCGAGGACATATTCCCCATCAAAGACAGATACCAGAGATATTTAGTGTATAGTTCCATTTCAACATTTATAATATTGTTTTAAAGTTTTTTGGGGGCCCAGCAGGATGGTTCAGTGGTCTAAAGTGCCTGCTTAGGAAAGCTTGGGGGGCTGCAGAGACCGCAGTTCGATCCCCTGGCACCACATGCTGTGCCAGCCCTGCCCTCAGGGCAGGCTGAGCAGGTTATAAACATAAATAAATAAACAAACAAATGAAAGTTCTGAAACAAGAAAAAAATAAAATAAAAATTAAGAAATTCTTTTTTTTTTAAATTTTATTTATTTGTTTTTCTTGTTTCAGAACCCCTGTTTTGTTTATTCACTCATTTTCATGGCCAGCTCAACCTACCCCGAGGGCAGGGCTGGCGCAGCATGTGGTGCCGGGGATCGAACTGCGGTCCCTGAAGCCACCCAAGCTTCCCCAAGCAGGCGCTTTAGACCACTGAGCCATCCCGCCGGGGCCCAGAAATTCTTTTTTAAAAATAAATAAAAAATAAAGTTTTTTGGAGACTGTCCATGTTTTTCTCATCTATAAACTAAGCATCTTCTGAAGACGGGAATCAAAATTTCTTTTTTTCTTTCTTTCTTTACTTATTTACTTATTTTTGTGGGACTAGGGATTGAACTCAGGACCCTGTGTTTGCCAGGCAAGTGCTTATTCTGCTCAACTATCTCCTCAGCCCACCCCCTTTTTTTAGACAAGGTCTTGTTATGTAGTTCAGGCTAGCCTTGGACTCACTATATAGCCCAAGCTAGCCTTGAAATTGCGATAATACTCCTGCATCAGCCTCCCAAGGAGTTGTGAGGAATGTACCACCACTCCCAGTTTAGGAATCAGTATGTCTTATTCTGGTGCCTACACTAGAACAATAACAGATACTGAGAGATGTTGAGTGGGTACATGAACCAGCTGCAATTTCTTCTAAGTAGTACCAGGCAGGTGATGTGAAGCCAACAACACTGCTCTCTAAAATGTGCCAGAGAAAGTAGATATACTACCCCTGCAGGAGAATATACCCTGGAGTGGGGGGAATACACCCCAGAGACAAACGGAAATGGTATTTGTTCTTTGTTTCATTATTGAGATGAACCAATGCTTTAGATTAATTATACTTTGGGGAACCCCGTTCACTCCTTCCACATAATGCTGATGTAGCTAAGCATATGTGTTCCTCTCACCGATGACCACACCATTCTGCCCCTTGCCTTCCATAAATAATTGGGAGTTAGAGTTACAGCCTCATTCTGCTGTAGGATGGGTGCTCTTTCCTACCAATCCTTGGTTATACTTAATAGAGCTTGGTATGGGTTTAGATTACTAAATTTTCCCTGGTGGAAATATTGATTAATTAATCCCTGGGGATTGGACTCAGAGCCTTACACACACTGGGAAAACTCTACTACTGAGCTAAATCCCTACTGTTGAAAGATTTATGCTCCCTATTTCACCCTTCTAATTCCTGAAGATTTTTCCTCTTTCTGTTTTTTTTTTTTTTTTTATTCCTATAACTTAGTCAGCTGTATAGTGACAGGTACGTGCTAGGTACTTGGTAAGATGTTTGTTGAATGAATAAATGTATTTGTATTATCCTCAGATGTTTCATACATATAAAGGAATGTGTACAATGGAAAAATAAGATTAAATTAGTAGGGGCCCAGCAGGATGGCTCAGTGGTCTAAAGCACCTGCTTAGGAAAGCTTAGGCGGCTTCAGGGACCGCGGTTCGATTCCCCGGCACCACATGCTGCGCCAGCCCTGCCCTCAGGGCAGGCTGAGCCAGCCATAAAAATAAATAAATAAACAAACAAACAAAAGTTCTGAAACAAGAAAAAAAAATTTTTTTAAATTAAATTAGTAAATCAAATATCCTGTACTTGCCACCTAGTTTAATAAGAGATTATTGTTAATATTGGTGAGGCCTCCTATTTTGTGGGTTCTTTTGTGGGTTTTTTTGTCCTTTTGAGACAGGGTCTCACTATGCAGTTCAGGCTGGCCGTGAGCTCATTTTTGTAGCCTATGCTGGTCTACAAACTCACATCGATCCTCCTGCCTCAGCCTCCCAAGTGCTAGGATTATAGCCATGTGCCACTGCACCTAGCCCTCCTATATCTGATTCTACCCATTTTCTCTTTCTCAGGAGAAATTTTCTACTCCAATAGTTTTATATTTCCCATTCCTTGCATTTCAGTATGCTTTACCACATATAGATTATTTACTAATGTAAAAATTTCTGGCACAATGTGAATTTTTTGACAATTTGCCTTTTCTTCAAGTGTGTTTTGATAGTCATCCATGTGACTGCAAATAAATTTATTTTTATTGATGAATTTTAGTTAAATAAATGAATGTACCACAATTAGTCATTCTTTCATAGAGATGGTCCAAGGGCTGGAGAGATAGCTCAGTAGCATAAACACTTGCCTGGCAAGCACAGGGTCCTGAGTTCAATCCCCAGTAGAGCAAAAAAGAAAAGAAAAGAAAGAAATAGCCAGCCAGGTATGGTGGGGTATTCCGTAATCTTACTCTAAAGGACTGAGCCAGGAGGAATTCTAGCTTGAGTCCCATCTGGGAAATTTAGCAAGACTTGCCTCAACATAAAACATAAAAAAGGATGAGATATAGCTCAGTGGAAGAATACCCATGAATCCCTAGTATTGAGGGCAGGGATATAGTCCAGTTGTCTTTAGCTCTGTCTTAATTTTATGCAAAATATTGTTATAAACATTGTTGGGCCATGATGATAGCTCAGCGGTCTAAGTGCCTGGCTAAGCAAGTACAAGTTCAATCCCCAGTACTGCATGCCATGCTGGCCCCACCCTGGGCATTCTAAGCCAGCCACCAAGCCTAGGCATGGTGATGCATGCTTATAATCACAGCACTGGGGAGGCTGAAACAGGAGGATTACTAAAATTGGAGTTGCATCATCAGGCCTTATACCAAATACATAAATTTTTTTTAATTATTGTACATATCTCTAGAAATGCATGTGCAACATTTTCTCTAGAACATATTTAAGAACAGAACAGCTGAGTTGGGCATAGTAGTGCACACCTGTAATCTTTCCTGGTACTTAGGCAGAAGGAGCACAAGTTTGATACCGGCCTGCCTAGCTTAAAGAGTCCCTCCCTGAAAATGAAAATAAAAAGGGTTGAGAATCTAGATCAGTGTTATAGCACTTGCTTAGCTTGCACAAGGCCCTGAGTTTAAATCCCAGTGCTGGAAGAAAAAAAAGTAGGAAAAAGAGAAAAGCAGCTCTGCTGGCCACAAATAGCATTGCATCTGATGGTAAAAAATAATAATAATAATAATAAATAAATAAATAAATAAATAAATAAATTGGAAGCTTTGGAACAAGTCAATGTTGCTCATTCTTCTTTTTTTTTTTTCTCCAGTACCAGGGATTGAACTCAGGACCCTGAACTGCACCTGCCAAGCAAGTGCTTATTCTACTGAGCTATCTCCCTGGCAATGTTGCTCATTCTTGCCACGTCTACTCAATGTAGTCCTAGAAATCATCACCAGAGAAAACAAACAAAAAAGAAATAAATAATTAATGAGTCCTCAAAAAAGATACTGAGACAAACCGGATGTGGTGGTGCACACCTGTAATCCCAGGGTTGGGGAGGCTGAAACAGGAGGAATCCAAGCTGCCTGGTGAGACCCTGTAGCAAATACAGAGAAAGACAGACAGAGAGAGAGAGAGAGAGAGAGAGAGAGATGCCAGCACACACATGAAGAAAGGGTCACTTCAACAAACGGTTTTGGAAAAACAGTGAATCTCTTTCCTTACCTTAAACAATATATAAAAGTTAATTCAAAATGGATTAAAAGGGGACTAGGGAGATAGCTCAGGGGCACAACTGCCTGCCTGGCAAGTGCAAGGTCCTGAGTTTGATCCTCAGTTCTGAAAAAAAAAAAGGATTAAAAGCCCAAATGTTAGATCTGAAACTGTAAAATTTCTAAAACGAAGCAAAGGGAAAAATCTCTGTGTCACTGAATTTAACAATTATTTTTTGGATGTGAAACTAAACCCAGACAACAAAGGTAAAATATAGACAACTGAGAGTACAAAAATTTTAAAACTTCTGCAAAGCTAAGAAACTAATCAACAGAGTAAATGAGAACCTATGGAATAGGAGAAGAATTTACAAACCTATATAGATGAACCTTAAAAACAGCATAGGAAGTAAAACAAGCCAGTCATAGACTAATACTGCGTGACTCACTTTTGATATCTGAAATAGTCAAACTCTTAGAAACAGGAGCTGTAATGGTGGCTGTGGGAGGCTGTGAGAGGGGCATATCTGTCTTGTTCAGTGGATATAGATTTTCAGTTCTGACTGATAGAAAGTTGTAGAGATTCTTAGCAGAGCAGTGTGCATATAGTTAATACTACTATATTATGTACTTAAGGAAGGTTAAGATGGTAAATTTTATGTTACGCATTTTTTGCAGCATCAGTAAAAAGGAATAGAACTGAGTGATAGAGTATGCATATCTTCAAAGTTAGAAAACTGAATTAAACTGTTTCCAAAGAGTTGTGCCAGTATGCAGTGTCTCTAGCAATACATAAGCTCCAGCAGCTGCCGCCATTTCAGGGAGCTTGCTGACGCTGTCGTGGGCTCCACTAATTCCATTGTTTCTTTTAGATTTGCTCAGGCGTATCTGCCCTCTGAGCCCTATTAATAGGTCTGGGTGGTATCGCGGCCTGGGCCTAAGTGTTAACAGTAGCGACAGCAGCAGCCGACTTTATGAATACGAGCACTACAGGCGTCCGAAAGCCCGCACAGGTGGTTAGAGAAAAATGGCAAGCCGGGCGTGGTGGCTCATGCCTGTAATCCCAGCACCCAGGAGGCTGAGGCAGGAGGATTGGTGCAAGTTCGAGACCAGCCTGAGCTACAAAAGTGAACTCAAGGCCAGCCTCAACTGCATACCGAGACCCTGTCTCAAAAAAAAGAAAAAAAAAAAAAAAAAGAAAAATGGCAGACGATATTGATATTGAAGCAATGCTTGAGGCTCCTTACAAGAAGACTTGCCTAACGATATCTCACCTCTACTCCCATGAATTCACCTTTGATTCCAGTGTGAACTGTCAATCATAAGGACGAGATGTGTGACAGAGGTGGCATCAAGCTCTTACAGTCCCAACCCTCCAACGGAAATGGGCGAAGATCTCAGGAATGACATCGGTCACAGGAAATCGATAGTGGCTGGCTGCTAGCATGGCCACTTGAGGCTTAGGCAGAAATAGAGCCGTGGTACTGACTAAAGGGACCACAGCACATGGAATAAAAGTCAAAACAGGACTAAATGTTTCATAGAAATTATATTTAACCACTTCAGCCTTGTAAATCTCAATAACAATATATAAGCTATGTAAGAAAGTAAAACTTACTGTGTTAA